>NC_051165.1:266609512-266782012 GCF_013339725.1 Rhipicephalus microplus | reverse complement strand
GATGAGAACTTCCACGTTAAGGGGGTCCAAGTGCGCACAGCCATTGTAGACAACACGCAACACGTCCTCCGCCTTCTGACTGACAAAGGCCAGGCCTGCAACTTGAACGGTTCGCTTGCCGCTCGGAAGTGAAGCTATGCGGGACAGGCTTCCTTTAGGAACTATTGGTAACGTAAGCAGCGTTTACGTAAAATCCTTCTTGTATAAACAGGTTCTCAGGGTGACCCGAACTGGGTCGAAAATAAGAACAATTTGCGAAGAATGACGGAAAAGAGGTTCACGAAAGCCTGGCTATAGCACGACCTGCTCACTGAAAAAAAACAAAAACAGAAGTTTGTCGTGTTTTAATATTTACTTCAGTATACTCCAATAGCTTTTGATTATTCAATGAGTTTTATTGTTCACCTACAGTGCTCGGCAGCTGACTCGAAGGTCACGGTTTCGATTCCGGTCGTTACGGTGGCATTTCAGTGGAGGCGAAGTGTTAGGGGCCCGCGTACCGTGTCAGCACACGTTAAAAAACACCAGATGGTCGAAAATTCCATAGCCCTCCTCTGCGGCGATCCGCCCCGCCGTGGTGGTCTAGTGGCTAAGGTACTCGGCTGCTGACACGCAGGTCGCGGGTTCGAATCCCGGCTGCGGCGGCTGCATTTCCGATGGAGGCGGAAATGTTGTAGGCCCGTGTGCTCAGATTTGGGTGCACGTTGAAGAACTCCAGGTGGTCGAAATTTCCGGAGCCCTCCACTACGGCGTCTCTCATAATCATATGGTGGTTTTGGGACGTTAAACCCCACATATCAATCATCCTCTGGGGCAATCCTCGTAATCACGCAGTTTTGGGACGTATAAGCAATATGTTTTCTTTTGATGCACTTGCCTACCCCCTTTCCCCTTCCCCAGTGCAGGGTAGCTTACCTGGGCTCAGCCCTGGTTAACCACCCTGCCTTACTCTTTGTGTTCTCTCTCTTTTGATGCACTGAACCTCACGTCACTACTTGCTACAAACAAACCTGTTGATGCGCGCATTCTAAAAAAGTTGAACTTAGGAGGCTATTGACAGTACATTTGTCTTTTGTTAAAGACATCTTTTGCTCGACTCTTGAATTTTCCTAACTGAGGTTTCCAGTTATGCTTGCCCGTCCTCATCAGCGTGTATCAACCGGACAATGTCATTCGGAAACCGCAAGTCACCTAGGTATCCTTCCCTATACCTAATTGCGTTAATGCTAATTAGGCTCATGTAATGAATAACAATGCAATTATTGCGTAGATGTTTGTGTGAATCAATACTTATTGGCAGTTTCAAGCTTTTCTAGTCACGAATAAATACCTCCGTGCGTACCTGACGGAGATCACAGGGAAACTTACGCATGTGCGTTCTGAACTTCTGGACAATACGATGACTCTATGGCTGCACCCCGGTGTCCCTACAAGACTAAACATACTTTATTATTCATCGGAGTGCGTTGAAAGAGGTTGGTTGTACGCCCAAGATTCCTTAATTATTTCATTGGTTAAGGTTTAGCGATGACTTGAGGATGACTTTAGGTATAGGGGTGTACTCCTACACTGATGTCAGACTGTTCTTCTGGTTGGCGAAATTGAGTACCTCTTCTATGCAAAATTAGCGTTTCAAATGCTTTCAATTATTTCCTTAAAGCAAGTTTACCAACCCTCCCTCTTTTGGCATTTCATTCATGGACCTGCAATAGTTTTTATATTATTGAAAAATCAGACCCATCAGTTCGAAGAGAAAAAGAGATTCGTAATTATGACGTACTTGCCTGGACAAATAAAGCTCGATGAAACTAAAATTACAACCACAAGCTTTCATTCCACAGCGCCATTTACGGTAGACGACATTTCTTGAGTGCAATGTGCGCTCGTCGCTATATACAAAGGCAGGCCGACAGCGACGAAGGAAAGGAAAGATAATGAAAACTTGAGTCGCGTTTGCCACACACATCGCAGGAAGCGGCGAATGACAGCGAGAGAATCCCGCCACCGCACGAGTGGGAACAACGCGTCAACCACAAACGGAAGCTGGCGGACATGACAAGGAAGAAGTCGTAGCTCAGTACGGGGATGGACAAGAACCAGAAATCGAATCGAGCAGCAGCAGCAAGGCGGGACAGGGGGGCTCGCTTGCGCCAATCGATACAAATCCCGAGTGGGCTCACGCTGAGATTCAGTTCGATGCTTCATTCATCCTCCGCCTCGATCGCTACGCGGACCACCACAATTCGACCATTCGTGCCCTCCAGCGGTCTCACTACCCACACTAGTTTTTTTTTTTTTTCCCTGTTTTGTATCTCTCTGTTTCCGGCGCTTCCGCAAGACCCCTAAATGTAAAATACGACTCTTCCGCTGTACGCAGAGCCCTGTTTGCATCACCACAGTCTGACTGCGTTGCGTTATCAATAATAATAATAATAATAATAATAATAATAATAATAATAATAATAATAATAATAATAATAATAATAATAATAATAATAATAATAATAATAATAATAATAATAATAATAATAATAATAATAATAATACCTGTTTGGTATAAATAATAAAGATAATAATATAAAACAATTCTTTGTGAGTTACATCCCAAAACAATCGTGATATGAATATCAAGGAAGTCCTAGCGAGGTCTTCCGTGAATTCTGACCCTCTGAAGTTCCTTGGCGTATGCCTGTTATTTGTTCGTTTCATTTGCATGCGCAAATACCCAAGGACACAGAATAAATAATGTGCCTAAACCAAAGTACGCATGACTCGATCATTTCGACTCAGTCTAAATGCAGCCTGTACGGCCGGGATTCGATCCCACGACCTTTAGGTGAGCGGTAAAGCACCACAGGCAACCGTGGCGGGTAGCATTGCGCTATTAGGCGGATTTAGAGTGTGGTAGTAACACAAAACTGTCCGGAGAGTCCATGTGGCGTCGGAAGGGCTTGGCCTGTCTGTCCGGACTAGGGAGCGATCCGCATGATTCCCAGACTGCATCCTCACAACCTCCAATAAAGCTATTCATAACATACCAGCAGAGCAGTTTTTTTTTTACATTACGTGATGCTACGAAGCGCTGTTGGAGATGAAGAGGAGGCGTCTATCACGCCTTTTCTCTTCGTAACAGTATTTTCTGCTAAAACCACCATAGTGTACCATATGCCCGTCCACATAGCTCGATATCTTAATACGCTCTAAGTATTTCAACACTTTCATGGGTGGACAAAACGTTGTTGGTTGTCCCACGGCTAAAAGACTCCAGTTTAAGAAGTAAGACCGAACCTATGTTCCGGCAAATAAAATATTGTAGTTTTCTCATTTCCTAACGAAATATGACAATTAAAACCATAAGTCGGCAAAAAATAACAGTAACTCACTCAGACTCACTCAACATATATATCCTACGGATTGGACTAACTCGAACTCACACTCACGCAGACTTTCTTGAACCGTTTTCACTCGGACTCAAACTCGCAGCCCGATTGGAGCCTGAAGGAGTCAGATTGAGTCGACTCAAGAGCCAGTTTGCCGACCAATGGCGGCAACGCATGGCAAAAAAAAATGCCCATATTTCATAGCTGTCACTTCCACATTCTTGTTGTCGAATACTTATGTGCACAACAGATAATGGTCACCCACACAAAGTATTCAACGAAGCATTTTCTCATTGCATATATCGTGCTGTCTTCGTGCGCTCATCAGATAATCTTAGGCTGGGACTTCTTGTCAGCTGCGTCTGCTGCAATTTCGTGTGGTTGGCCCCTCATTCGTATTACGGACACTGAGCTTTCTTCTGCTGCCAACATTTCGTCGCCCAACCTTGTCACAGCTGCGGATTTTCTCCATGCCTTCCAGACAAGAACGTGTTCTTACCATCAGCTCACGAGAGATTCTATAGATGGTGACGCAGTGGTTGTTCCTTGTCAGCACTGCATTTTTCGAGCGATCGCCATCGCATCTTCTTTAGTGCGGTTCTCACGTGCTTATGCAAGCGTCACCGCCTATAAACACGACGCCACAACCACCACTGCTGCTAGAGGGGACCACTGTCAGCATTACCGAAAAAGCACCGGTTTGTGTCGTCACTGGTTCATCTGCTTCGTCATTCTCAAAATGTAGGCCAGCGGAAAGTACATCTTCTGACAGGTCTCAAGGCCACTTTGTGTAAACGTCTAGCCCAGCACAAACTGATGCCTTGCTAGCGTTAATAATGAAGCACAAAACTTGCTTTGACGTTTTTTCCGGAGGTCTGAGTCAAACAACAGTGGCCGCTCATCATATCGACACCGACGGATCTCGCGTCATTCGCCGCCGCCCTTACCATGTTCCGGCTTCTGAACGCAACCTTATAGAAGAACAAGTCAATGACATGCTCACGCGCAATGCCATCAGACCTTCGCCAAGCGCCTGGTCTTCTCCTGTCGTGCTGGTAAAAAAAAAAAAGAAGATGGCTCAGTATGGTTTTGCATTGATTACAGAGCACTCAACAAAATTACTCGTATAAGGACGTCTACCCAATGTCTCGCATGGACGACGGTCTTGATAATTTACAAGGGGTCGAGTACTTTTTAAGTCTCAACTTGCGCTCTGGTTATTGGCAGATTCTGATGCACGAGTCCGATAAAGAGAAGACTGCATTTGCTACGTCATATAGGCTCTTTGAATTCAATGTGTTGTCTTTTGGCCTATGCAATGCCCCAGCCACATTCAAACAAATGATAGACACGGTACTCTGTGGATTAAAATGGAAGACCTGCCTTTGCTACCTGGACGACATGGTCACCTTTTTGTCCAGCTTTTCACAGCACCTGAAACGACTAGACGAAGTCATTACGTGTCTAGCTAAAGCCGGTCTCCAGCTCAGCACTAAGAAGTGTCGGTTTGCCAGTCACAGCGTCAAGTCATTAGGTCACGTCGCCAGTAAACATGGCGTTGAGCCAGATCTTGACAAGGTTTCCGCGGTACTGCACTTTCCTACACTAACCACACCCAAATACCTCCGCAGCTTCTTTGGCTTGGCGTCGTACTTCCAACGCTTTGTGCGTGATTTCACTGCTATTGCGGCTCCTCTGCACAAACTTCTGACCCCAAGCGCACCCTTTGTCGGGTCGGATGACTGCGAAGCCACTTTTCAGTCTCAAGCGATGCCTCACATTACGGCCAGTGCTTCGCCATTTCAAGCGTGCAGCACCTACTGTGCTACACAGTGACGCAAGTGGACTTGGGATCAGTGTTGTCCTTCTTCAGCGGCACCACGCTTTCAAAGAACACGTCGGGGCATACAGAAGCCATACTTTTCACCTGCTGAGAGAAATTACACCATCACTGAACAACAAGGTCTTACCATCGTGTGGTCCGTACAAAAGTTTCGCCCTTATTTATACGGTTGGCATTTCACAATCGTGTCTCACCATCATGCTCTGTGTTGGTTATCCTCTCTCAAAAATTTGTCGGGACCCCTTGGCCACTGCGCTACGAGTGCAAGAGTATGACCACACCGTCCCATATAGATCGGGTCGGCAGCACGAAGATGCCGATGCTTTGTCGCGTTGCCCACTCTCACCAAGCGCCGAAGTGTCACCTTCCATCTGTTCGTCACAGACCACCCAAGTGGCTAAGCAGATGGCTGCTGGTTCGAAAGAGTTCGTTGCCTCGGCGGACCTTCTTTCGTCCACTGATCGCGCCTCGCTCCAACATGCCGATACTTACTGCCGCACAATCATCGATCATCTCACTGGCTTATTGCGTGCTCCAAACAGCCGCCTAAGACGACAACTTGCCCGTTTCAAGCTTCAAGATGGAACATTATGTCGGCAAATTTACCATCCTCTCGGTAACCAATGGGTTCCCGTCATTCCTCACTCACTTCGTCTGGAAGTTTTACAAGCATTTCATGACTACGCGACAGCTAGTCACTTAGGATTCCACAAGACTTACGACCGCCTCAAGACTTGCTGCTTTTGGCCTGGCCTCTCCACTTCTGTCGCCAAGTACGTCGCTTTCTGCACGTCATGCCAGCACCGAAAACGTACCACGTCTCATCTTGCGGGGCATTGCAACCACTGCCATGCCCGTCCACTCCCTTCGAATTCGTGGGAATAGACTTATACGGACCTCTTCCACTGACGCCTGCCGGTCACCGTTGGTTTGTTACTACCGTGGGCCACCTTACTCGCTAGGCGCAGATGGCAGCTCTTCCGTCTGGTGCTGCTTTTATAGTCACCGATTTTGTCCTTCGCGCCATTATTTTACGACATGGCGCCTCGCGTGTGCTTCTTAGTGACCGTGGCAAGGCATTTCTTTCACATTTCCTTGCTGAAGTCATTCAGGCCTTTAACACAATCCACAAGACCGCGTCAGCGTATCATCCTGAAACTGATGGTTTGACCGAGCGTTTTCACAGAACTTTGTCCGACATGATCTACATGTACGTTCAACCGGATCACAAAAACTGGGACACTATACTTCCCCTCGTCACGTTCGCATATAATACCGCCATACAGCGTACGCCGAATTACAGTCCATTTTTTCTCGTGTATGGCCGTGCACCGACTTTTGTTCTGGACACCACCTTTTTGTTCACATCTTCCGCTCCATCTTCATCTCTCCCGGAAAATACTGCCACTCGCGTTGCCCGCTGCCGTGAAACCGCCCGCGCCAACACTGCTACCATTCAGGACAAGAGAAAAATCGACATTGGTGCGAAGTGTCGAGTTGTTCTCTTCCACCCTAAAAGTGCTTTTGTGGACACGTGTTCGTGCACCTGGGCTCTGCGAAAAGTTCCTTCACCAATATCTATGTCCATACACTGTCCTGGAACGAACATCCGACGTCAACTATCGCGTTACTCCTGTCGACGCGGCTCCTGATCGTCGTCACCGCAACATTGAGATCGCCCACATCTCTCGAATGAAACCATATATTCGGTGTCCCAACCCTTTCTAACTTGCTGCCCTCTTAGGCGAAGGGGGGAAATAGTGTGAGCGCTGACTACGTACTTCATCTGTATAACCATACCATTGTAGTGATCATCATCGTCTGTCACGCGAGCTGGGCCGCTTTTTGCTCGTGCGTCTGGATTGAAAATATAACCTATTTACTGCCGCACCGGACGTCGTCTCATAATATTATTACTGCTGCGTACGGTAAAATACTTACTTACAAAAACAGTTCAGTTCAAATTGCGGACCACGCAGAAAGCGATGGAAAGTAAAATGATTGGTGTAACCTTAAGAGACGGGAAGGGAGCAGAGTGGATCGGAGAATAACCGGGGGTTAAGGATATCATAGTTGAAATCAAGAAGAAATGGACATGGGCCGGGCACGTTGCACAACATAGGCAGAATAATGCTTGTCATTTAAGTTAACTGACTTTATTCCAAGAGAAGGCAAATGCGTGAGAAGGAGACAGAAAAATCAGCTGATTAGATGAGACTAAAAAATTTGCAGGTACAACATGGCAGCAGAAATCGCTGGATTGCGCTGATTGGCGGAACATCGGACAGACCTTTGCTCTGCAGTGGGCGTAGTCAGACTGATGATGATGCCAGTAAAGCATTTACAGGCGTGAAGACGGTGGCGTAGCCAGGAGGTGGCACACTATATATAAAACCGTATCTTCCCTCCTGCCACCCCCCCTGTATATATATATATATATATATATATATATATATATATATATATATATATATATATATATATATATATATATATATATATATATATATATATTATATATTTCTATCAAGGGTTGCACCACCCCCCACCAAGCTGAATATTTCTGCCCACTCTTCTGCGTGAAGAATAAACCTGTTATTTATGAGACAAAGGAACACTCTTAACGGTGCAAACATTTTTAGAGCGTAGAACAAGTGCAGGAATTAATCTTATACCTGCACAACAGTATACACAACACCGTTTTACTGACTTGCTGCTGCGAGCCCCGCCGCGGTGGTCTAGTGGCTAAGGTACTCGGCTGTTGACCCGCAGGGCGCGGGTTCGAATCCCGGCTGCGGCGGCTGCATTTCCGATGGAGGCGGAAATGTTGTAGGCCCGTGTGCTCAGATTTGAGTGCACGTTAAAGAACCCCAGGTGGTCAAAATTTCCGGAGTCCTCCACTACGGCGTCTCTCATAATCATATAGTGGTTTTGGGACGTTAAACCCCACATATCAATCAATGACTTGCTGCTGCGAAAGACACTACCAAATTGATTCTGAAAAATTAAGTTCATGATTAAATTATTCAGGTGATCGCTACAATCGATTCGTATATTGTATATTATCTATCTTCACTGTGCTAGTTCGCAATTTTTCATCCACGATTTCGTAACAGTATTTTTGGGCGTACTGGAAATATGGGCATTGCACTCGTAGCTATCATCGCTACTACTGCGGGTGTGCCAACAAGTACTCCTTCACATCAGTTATTACAAAACGTCTTTCTGCATACTTACGTATGCACGAATAGTTATGTATGCTGATATCGCTTAAATGAAGGAATACACAAATATTTCCACGTAGTTGGCACTCCGCTACTGCTCTGTGGACACTATGGTTGGGAGTCACGTTTACCCGCGCGTATACGCGTTCCGCATAGGTGTGGCCGACACCGCCACCTATGCGTCTGTCGCATTGTCTCACAGGTCGTGTCGCATTGTCTCACCTATGCGTCTGTCGCAGTCACACAGGTCGTGTCGCATTGTCTCTTCGTCTCCGCACACTGCGGAGACGAAGAGACAATGCGACACGACCTGTGTGACTGCCCGGCATATAACCTAGAAAGACTACACCTTTCTAATACACTAAAGAAGCTAGACGACCAGCAGCTGTCAGACGAAAGTATACTGCGCCATCGTCATGGCTCATCGTGACAGAAGAAGGCCGTGCAAGCGCTACTGGGGTTCTTGCGAACTACTGACCTGTCGAAACGCGTCTGAGTGGAGTGATTTTGTGTGGTGTGTGTCCGTGTTTTTGTCTTATTTATTTTTTAACTCTCTCTCTTTCAAGCCCCTGTTCCTCGACCCCAGTGTAGGGTAGCATACCGGATACTGGCATGTGGTGAACGTCCCTGTCTTGCTTTCTTCTCGTTTCTATTTCTCCATAACATTAGCGAAATTCTGCTGACAATATGCCATACATATTCATGCTAGAAATAAAAAAAAACTACCGAAACACTTGCAAGGAAGTGATAAGCGTTATATTTGGTCATTTTTCGGTTCAGTTACTTTTGATTAGCCTGTATAATTTATTATTGTGTTCTTTTGCTGCATAAAATCCTGAAATTGAAACTCAGAGATTTCAAGACTTCAAGATTTTCTGATACCAATTCATTCAATCTCCACATCATAACACTTCGTGACAAGACGTAAGTATATTATCTCTAGGTACATTTATTACAGCGTTAGTGCTAGCCGTCGTAAATAAACTGACAGCATTTTTAGCCCTTTGTAGGGGCCTTCTGAAGCTTTTCTGCGACTATTTGTGGTGATTTTTCGTCTCACTTCTGTCCACAAACAATGCATGGTGTTGCAATTCGAAAGTTTTGTTGTGAAGAGGCATATCGCCAACATCAGTGAACGAACAACAATGAAAGCATGAAGGAAAAGTTCCAAATTGCCGAGGCGGGGAGTAAGGTATGGGAAGGGGGGGGGGGGGGGCTTAGAGCTTTTGCTACACACGTTAGTCCAATATAAAAAAAAATGGTGTTGCACACTCGCCGTATTGTCTACTGGTGGCACTCACTGGCACCTGCATGTTTAATTGCACATGTATACCAAATAAATTACGAAATCGGTATGGATGACGGCCACTGTAGCTCAGTTGATAGAGCATCGCATGTGTTATTCGAAGGTCGCAGGTTTGAGCTGTACCAGCTAGAAGTCATCTCTTCATCCACCTTTCTTCCTATTTACGTTACGATGACTCCGAAAAACATGTTCTATACTTTCTGTTGCATCATTGTGTGTTAGTTTCTTTTATTATTCTAACAAAAGAAATGAATCTTTACATTTCCACTTTCTTTCGCAACACGGTTATAACCGTGTTGTGAAAGAAAGTGTAAATTTAAGGACTTATTTATAGTATCATATGTTATAGTATTCATACTGTAGTATCGCCATAACTTCATCGCCATGTGCTATGGTCTATGTGAAAGATCACAGCTGACGTGCATACCTTTGTTGAATAAACTATTACATCGAAATAGCATATGTCCGAGGAGTAATAAGTACGGGTAGTTATCTTTTCCTCGACTTGCTGGTTGGGATGCCTTCACGTGGAAAAGTGGCGCGCTATAAAGCGGAACAGCCATAAAAAGAATAAAGTGGCACTGACAGTGAATGCCATTGCATTTAGCTGATTTCAGCCTGGGCTTTTCAGCCATAAAATAAATTGAATTGCTAATGCATAAATGATCCCATGCGAACACGTCTGGCACAGCAATCTCCCTCACGTTGTGCAACATAAAGCGCCTCACTAATGTGTTGACAGTGCATTTATGGCGGTAGACGTCCTGAGGAAAGTGCCAAGTGGTCGTAGTAGCTACCACCTTTGTCAGTAGTACTAAATGACGCTTCCCAACTAACGGCATCAGATGTTGGCTATTTACCCGAGGCGCTCACATAAAAGCGACTGTTCACACCGCGAAAAAAAAAAGCAGAGTCACGAAATCATCTACCTCTGCCGCAATCACCATTACGCGAAAAGCACCGCAGCCTGCATTCCTTCCTGTCTACAGCCCGTCAATAACAAGTCTACGACCTGTCTAGCCTGTAGACGTCTTTTGGCTGTTTGTAAAGTATTCCTGTAGCCAACGCCTGCTATAACCCTATATAAAGCGTCTGCCACCTGCTAGTGAGATTGACTCCGCCTTAACCACGCAACATGACTGCAGTGGACGGCGAAGCCCTCATAAAACCGTCGTTGCACAGCTTCGAAAATGGAATAGCCTGCAGAAATCAATTGATCAAGCCGAAGCGGGAGAACCGTTGCGCCGCCAGACGACTTCGTGTCTGCTTATCTTGATGCGCCCTCGTGCTCAGTTCCGCACGGCAGGAATATGTGAGGAAGAACGGAATCGGGGAGGGAAAGGAGCGGTACGTGCGGCGACGCGTCGGAGGCGGCGGCGGACGCTAAGGCGACGCGACGTCCCGCCCGACGGCGTCGGACTCTCAAGTACGCGTGGTGTAGAGGAACACAGCACTGAGAAGTCGGCGGCCTCCGCGGCGAATCGATGGCAACGCGGCCCGTGGTGGTGCTGCTGATGCCGTTGGCAAGCGCCAAGACAACCCTTTTATACTCCATCTGGCTAAAACCGTGCAGCGCTGTAGAAGCTACGATTCGCATTGGCCAGGAAAGAAGAGCGAGCATACGCTTGTGGGCGAAGCGCTCCTCAGACGAATGTACATGCGTTCGTGGTTCCGTTTTACGCTCGCTTTCCAGGCCGACAAAAGACGATAGAAAGTATGACGCATGCTGCACATTGAGACGGAACAGCTTCTGCCGCCACAATGTGTAATCTGAACATTGCAAACGCTTGTTAGTTAAACTCCAGTTATGTACACATAATGGTATTAACTTCTCTGCTAGTTAAACTCCAATTATGTACACATAATGGTATTAACTTCTCTGCGTTTCGTTCCTATCCGTGCCTCCGTGGTCCGATCCCAAAACTTATAAATGGGTCAGGAACGTCGAATTTCGCCAAGGCTTGTAAAGAGACGTGTACAGCCACTGATTGGAACGTGACGTGCACTGCGGGAACGTGCACTCAATGAAAGTTGGAGATAAACGAAAATTTTCAGAGATTGCGATCTGTGCAGGGCCGAAAAAAATAGAAAAAACAACAACTTTCACATTATGTAGCACTTGAGCATCGTAAAAACTACTCCCATTGCTTCTATTTCAGCAATATAGCGCTAAAATAGAGTGGGATTTTTTTTTTTTCAATTCTGAAACGTGTAATGTACACTTATTCAGGAGCAGGGGCAGGTAGTGAGACATAGATAGAAGTGGAGGTTGGCGACGCTGCATGTAGTGGCCCTTGCTCAAGAACGGAAGTACGTGCCCCGACCATCGACCAGATCGGTGGCATTACTTCTGCGACCCCTCACCCCAGTCAGTCGTTCTCTCGACCTCTTAGCCCCGAGTCATCTGCACACCGCTTTGCACACGGTGTATCCTGCCAAGCACGCAGTAACGTCCGTTAAGTCGCGCCGCCTCTTTGATGGACTCCTCACTGCGATTTTCCTATACCAACTCGTGGTATGGGGGTAAGCACATGCCAGATTGATGGAAAGGCCATTTCGAAACGTGTCCAGCTGCTTTGTTACATCAGATCTGTTATTGGATACTGTTATCTTTTTTTTTCTGTTTTAGTAAGGAAACAAAATTACCGTGTAACTTCATTACAATCGTAACTACCCGTACGACAAAACACACACACACACACACACACACACACACACACACACACACACACCACACAGGGTGCATCAATTTAAGATTACTTGTATGCGAAATTTCAAATCTTCATTCTTTTCCATCTCACCCGATTGCACTGATCTCCCGAAAGCATTCTGCAACCAGATTCATTTGCACTGGCTCCGGGATCGGAGGCATCGCACGCTTCCAACACTTCACGTGACTCCGAGATCGGTCCACCCACAACAAATCGACGACGTCATGTGAAGACGCCACCATGGGGCGCCACACGTTATGCGGCGTAAGACTGGCGACCAAATAACGTCATGACGACGTCGAAAAATTTTGTCGAACTAGGAAGTCATGAAAATGATGCTTTTGTTTTCATCACCCCCGACCACTTTTCGTGGTTGATTATGCATCTATGGTTTCCGCCTTCAATAACGGCCTACGCCGCAGGCATTGATATTCTACACAGTGTTTCGATGTTCTAGATTCCAAAAAAGAAAATGGCACGCAGTGTACGAGCCAAATGTGTAAAAAAGCTGCATTGACACTTGATATGCGTAGCCTGGTCACAGAGCAGTAAGTTGAAGAGTTGTAAGACAGAAGCCTGTTATAACGATGGGTCATCACACATTTCTTCATTAGGGGCGAAGCTCTTTAAAGCGGCACCCGTTCGTCCCTAGTAGTCGTAGTCGTAGTGTGTAACAAGTGTTACATTTTGACCTGCAAGGTGGTGCCGGTGGGAGATTTCTCCTGTGCTTTGTTGAACAATAAAACTTTCGCGGCGTGCGCGTTAACTAACAGCCAAATGCTCCTGTCTCTCATTCCCCATTAGCAACCATTGGCATGTTTCAGTAGGAAACGTTAGTAGAAGTAGAAGTATTAAAGGCCGACTTCTGCTGTCTCTCATTCCCAGTAGCAGCCATTGTTTACCTCCAAAGTAGTGCCTGGTGAGATTTCTCCTGTGCGTGATGAAACAATAAAAATTTTTTTGTTCAAAACGCCGTTGGTTGATGAAATAAACCAACGAAATTGGATTGGATTGGATAAACTTTTATTTGGTCCTCCAAAACACAGATCACTGTGTTGCGGGCAGCTCCCACGTGGGGACTGAGATGCCAAGCTCCTCAGCCGCCTCGCGGACTTGGTGGACAGCCCAGAGCTGATCTGCCAAGGACAAGCTGCGGATTGCCGCCTCCCATCTGGCAGAGGTGATGTGCGATAAATGAGCGAATTTGGTCCACTGCCAGAGCATGTGTTTTAATGAAGCTATTTCCCCACAATGTGGACAAAGATTACTTGAGTATAGGTCAGGGTACATGATGTGTAACATTTTCAAAGTAGGGTACATCCGCGTTTGCAAAAGCCTTAATGTAAGTGCTTGGGGCCGGGTTAGATTTTTGTGAGGTGGAGGGAAATTCCTTCTAGACAGGTAGAAATGTTTAGTGAGCTCGTTATATGTTGTAAGAATTTCCCGGTTATCCCCTTCACCGGTAGAACGCATCCCCGGGGAAGCGCGGTTGGAGAGTTCTCGCGCCACCTCGTGTGCTGCTTCGTTGAGATTGGGAGGGGAATCGTTTATTTGTCCAAGGTGAGCTGGGAACCAACTCAGCAGATGATGTGTTATGTTCTTGCCTTGCAGCATTTTCAGCGTTTCTTCACAGACCGTCCCCTTGGCGAACGCCCGTAGTGCTGCCATGGAATCACTGTAGACCACTTCAATGTTATCCATCTTGAGTGCTAAGGCGATGGCCACTTGTTCCGCAATGATTGGGTCTTTCGTCCGGACCGTCGCTGAGTTGACGACATGGTCAGCCCCATCGACTACCTTTGCCACAAACGCTTTCCCATTGGCGTAAGAAGCCGCGTCAACAAATACGACCCCTCGTTCCTCGTTTGAGACTTGACGAAGTATAGTCCTGGCCCTCGCTACCCTTCTTCCGACGTTGTGTTCTGGATGCATGTTTCTCGGTATAGGAGATACCGTGATAGTCTCCCTGATGTTGTCAGGGATATCATTGTAATTGCGTCTGATTGCTATTGGGTGTTGGCCCAGCTCCTGCAGGATCATTCTCCCCGACCTTGTAGTAGATAACCTTGCAAACTGTGCTCTCTCTTGGGCTTCTGCTATTTCTTCGAGCGTGTTGTGTATGCCAAGCTCAAGCAGACGCTCGGTGCTGGTATGTATGGGTAGGCCCAGGACCTTCTTGATAGCTTTCCTGAGGAGCACATTCAGTGTCTCGGACTCTGCTCTTGACCAGTTGTGCATTGCTGCCTCGTATGTGAAGTGACTTAGAACAAACGCATGCATCAACCTGATGAGGTTGTCTTCCTTGATCCCATTTTTTTTGTTGGCCACTCTGCGTATGAGGTGCACCGCACTGCCTGTTTTCCGAGTTAACTTGGCTATAGATTTCCTGTTGGCGCCGGTAGACTCTATCAGCATTCCGAGGACTTTGATGGAGTCGACCCTCTGGATGGCATCCCCTTGATTTGTACGGAGATGGATGTCTATCTGGTTTAACGGCTTCCATCCCCTGGGCTTCGGTCCCCGGCGTGCAGTCCGATAAAGCAAAAGTTCTGACTTACTCGAGGAGCACTTGAGCCCGGAAGGGCGAAGGTAGTCTTCTACGGTGTCAATCGCCTCTTGCAGAGCGCTCTCAATCTGCCCCTCGCTTCCACCTGTGCACCAGATGGTAATGTCATCTGCGTAGATGCTGTGCTTCAATCCTTCAATGCTCGATAATTTCTTTGACAGTCCAATCATGGCAATGTTGAACAGCATTGGTGAAATCACTGCCCCTTGTGGCGTGCCCCTTGCTTCTAGTTCGATTGCTGCGGTCTCGATATCTGCGATCTTCATCACGGCTTTCCGATCTGTAAGAAAGGACCATACGTAGTCATAGAAGGCTTTCCCTAGACCAAGCTTGGAAATTGCTTCGAGTATGAATGAGTGGTGGATGTTGTCAAACGCTTTTTCTAGATCTAGGCACAGAATGGCTCTCACGTCTCTGGTTTCATTGTCAATGACCTGGTGTTTGATAAGCTTCAATTCATCTTGTGTGGATAGCCCTGCCCTGAATCCAACCATATCGTGTGTATATATGTTGTTATCTTCCAAGTACTTGTTTATCCTGTGCAGTATGGCATGTTCTGCGACCTTGCCGATACATGATGTCAAGGATATTGGCCTCATGTTGTCCAAGTTAGGGGGCTTTCCTGGCTTAGGAATAAGGATCGTGCTGGCCAGCTTCCACTGCTCTGGCACCCTGCCTTCTTTCCATACTGAATTGATCATATCCCTCCGGGTTTCAATTGAATCGTCATCAAGGTTACGCAGGGCCTTGTTTGATATACCGTCCGGGCCAGGGGCCGACCTGCCGTTGAGATCATGCAAGGCTCTTCTGATCTCCTCGATGTTAAAGTCGCCCTCAAGACCTGGATTTGGCGTGCCCTGGTACTGTTTACTTGGTGGTGCCAATCCTCTTTTGATTGGGAGGTACTTATGCACGAGCTGCTGAACAACTTGCTGTTTTGTAGTGCGCCCTATCTCTTTATGCAAAATTCGAGCGATAACATGCTTTTGATTTGTTTTGGTGGTGTTTTCGTTGAGGAGATGCTTTAACATATTCCATGTCTTGCCATTGCGCATCTGACCATCGACGGAGTTGCAGATTTCGTCCCATTGCTGCCTCGACAGTGCGCGACAATGTTCCTCGACTGATCTGTTTACCTCAGCTATCTTCTTCCTCAGTCTTCGGTTCAGGCGCCGACCCTTCCAACGGTTCAGTAGTGCTTGCTTTGCCTCAAGAAGATGATCAAGCCGGCTATCCATTCTTTCAACCGGAAGATCTGTGGTAATGGTGGAGGAGACGGATTTGATGTCATCTTTAATCTGTTTGACCCACTGCTCCAAGCCTTGTCTGTGGCCATCTTGTTCCCTTTCCATCCTTATCTTCCTGAACTTATCCCAGTCTGTGAAGTGGAATTCTCTCTGCTTTTTACGCTCCACGAAGAAGGTAGTGGCAAGAATGCAGTGGTCACTCCCTAGGTCTACAGCAAGGTTCATCCACTGGGCCTTCTTGATGTTCCTTACAAATGTAAGGTCCGGGGTGGAATCCCTGCAGCAAGATGTACCAAGCCTTGTTGGTAGGCTGGGGTCTGTGATTAGGGTGAGATCAAGTTCACTGGCACTTTGCCAAAGTAGATTTCCTTTCCCAGTGTTGTACTTGTAACCCCATGTATGATGAGGGGCGTTGAAATCACCTGCTATGACGAGTGGACATTCCCCGGCGATATTAACAGCTTTCTTTAGAACCGTCTTGAACCCTTGCTTATGTTCCTTTGGACTGCTGTATATATTAAGAATGAAAATGCTCTGACGGTTGCTGGTACCCGGCACGATCTCTACCAAGACGTGTTCCAATCGGCCTGCTTCTATCTTGAGGTCATGTGTTACGTGCGTTAGTTTGTTGCATACGAAGGTGCAGACTCCCCTCCCTTCAGTATCCCCTATTACAGGCCGGAATCCAGGCAACGTTGCTTGCGGTGAAAGGGTGTCTTGTAATAATATAATATGAGGCTTTTCTTGGCTGCTCCTGATATACTGCTGCAGGGTTGCCTTCTTTTTAAGGTAACCTCTACAGTTCCATTGCCAGATACGAAATGCTTCACGTAGCGCTGCCATCATGGTATAAACCAACGAAAGGCGCCAGATGTTTTCTAAAAGCAAAACGAAAAGACGCCAGATGTTTCTGAAGAAAAACAAAAAGAAGACGCCAGCTGCTTAACGAAAGACGCCAGGTGTTTTCTAAAGCAATGGTTTTATAATCAAAACCATATCGATACAGGTTTGTAGTTGCCGATGATCGTTGCCGTCGGTGTGTGCTCATATAATACATTGAGCACCATCTAACAGGAAAAGGTTTTTACGTTATACTCGCTGGGCGTAACCTCCTTGGTTTTAGAAAGGTTTAGCGAGCATTGGGGTGCAGTGTCATGAATACAATGAACTAGTATATACCATGAACTCTAGGTGGTTAAAGGTGGGAAGTAGACCCGAAGCGCAAGCCGTAAGAAAGTGTGCGTGTGCCACCTCTTGTTTAGTCCTTGGAATGTCTGCTGGATGGCGGTGCTTCTATATGGGGAATTTATGCTGAAAAGGTGCTAGATGGTGGTACTTGGAGTGTTGAATAGATGGACGAACGGACACACAGACAGATGCATGGATGGACGCATGAACGGACGCAGGGGTGGATGCATGGACGAACGCAGGAACGGACCTACGAACAGACACACGCACGGACGGGCAGATGGACGCATGGACGGTCACACAGACGGACACATGGACGGACGGAAGCAAGAACGAATGGATGGACGAATGCTTCGCCCCAGTCTCCATCATTCACTCCGTAGATATGCTGCCATTTTTTTTGCTACGTCATCGACTTACACAAAGATAAATCGCTTCACAGTGACAGAAAGTGAATCCAAGCGAATATAAACTGCAGCCTAGGTGGCAACGTTTATTTATTTATTTATTTATTTATTTATTTATTTATTTATTTATTTATTTATTTATTTATAGATATGTGGGGTTTAGCCTGCAAAAACCACCATTGATTATGAGAAACTCCGTAGTGGAGGGCTCCGGAAATTTCGTCCACCTGGTGTTATTTAACGTGCACCCAAATCTGAGCACACAGGCCTACGGCATTTTCGCCTCCATCAAAAATGCAGCCGCCGCAGCCGGGATTCGATCCCGCGTCCTGCGGGGTCAGCAGCCGAGTACCTTAGCCACTGGACCACCGCGGCGGGGCCAGCTGGCAACGTTAACACATTGAGTGTGGCATGATTACATATATACGCGGTCATAATTTTCCAAAAGCTATCGCATACAAAGAAATGTAAGCTACTGGTACTAAGATTGGGCTTCATTTTTTTTTCTTCAGATAAAAGACACCGAATAAGCCCACTTATATTTTCCTCGGCTAGACTAATGACAGACCATAATTTGGGATGGGAATTCCAGCCCTTTATATTTAACCTAGAACAGGAATTGCGATAAGAGGCAAATGGGACATATTGAAAGTGCGCGCCTAAATTTGTTTGAAGTGAGTTCAATTCAAACATTCCATTTAAAAGACAGTTCCGAAAAATTTATGTGGAACAGATAGGTCAGGCCATTGTGAAGACGGGGGCCTTCTTGCGGCACTAAGCCTTCCAAGCGCCTGGCACATCCTTATAAATCTCTCCTTGCAGTTGATCCTTCCAGAAAATTGAAGCATGTTTTCTAATAACACTTCGACGAATCAAACGATGACATGTCGGTAAAAACGGCTTAGTAGCCTGCCCCAAAACAAAGGACCGCTATAGCCGCTTAGTATCTTCGAGTGCGACCAAATTTGAAAAGTGAGACGACTTTAGGGAAAGTGCAGAAAATAAAAATGGAAACAAACCCACAAATGAACTTTAGGCAGAGCGAGTAAATTGCGGGCGCAATGAATAAACCATCGAGGCACTTCCGCTTCCTGGAGTTCGGATCGGCGGCGAGTGGGGAACCATGGCACCGGCATCAGCAGCAGTAGATACATGGAGGAAGGAATGGGTAGATACGCAGAAGTGCCATGACCACTTGCCGGAATGGACAATCAGCGCGTCTTCTTGTTTAGTCTCTGTAGCATGGAAGCGGCCCCTAGTGACGGAAGCGGTAACAACTGGCGTGCGCCGGGAAAGGAACAAGCCGATTGCCCCAAGGGCGTTTGAACACAGCACACTTTGCTGTTGTTCTTCTGCACAAATATGTTTTCGTTCGGCTTTTTTTTTTTTTTCTCGGGCGATGGCTCACGTAGGAGAGAGAGAGAGAGAGTCCGCGAGACCTTCGCTAGCGTGCGCGCCTCATTTCTCGGTGGCCATTAGGATTCCGCTGTAGTTTGCCGGTGTACACACGCACGCCGTCTCACACAGTGCAGGGGGTTTTCGTAGCCTACATGTACACAAACGCAGCGTGCCAGCGGCAGGAAATGCCGTCCCGTCCGTGCTTGATATCGCTTCCGAGGCATCACCGCGCGCGGAGGCTCCTATCGCGCCTCCTAGCGGGCCCTCGTTTGATGCGATGCACGACTTGGTCTGCAAGCGCCGCACGCTCCAGTGTTCGATGTTGTTTTTCCCACTCCTTTTAGGGGCGAAGCTCCTAAAAGGAGTGGTAAAAATGGTCGTCACCTTTATGTATGCATGTATGTAGTAAACTACCCACCTCACAGCATATCCGCGGAGTGAATAATGATGAGTGGGGCGAAGCTTCGGAGGGTTTTTATAAGCAAACCGTGAATCACCCCCTGACCGCGTCCGTCCGTCGTCTGTCCGTCTGTTTGACGCACGGACGAACGAACACATGGGCGGATCCATGGACGGACGGACGCACAGACGGACGCTTCGCCCCACTCACCATCATTCACTCCGTGGATATGCTGTGATTTTTTTTTTCACGAGAATTGTGCGTGGGCAAACAAAAGCTAGCTCACATACACAATGTGAGCGGCTGCAGGTATTGAATAAGTTATTATCACGTAAATACTTCGGGAAAAAGTTTACGTGCCCATGCATCCATTTACTCATGAAGACGGCGACATTTTAACCATATCACGAGAGTGGGCAGAAGATAGGTGAGAACAAAAAAAGAGAGGGGGGGGGAGAGTTGTCAACGCGGCGATGTTAAATTAGCTTGAGGTAAGAGCTGGCTCAGTATTGTTATTTACAGAAACATCATCGCTTTGGCAGTGAAGTATGTGTGACAGACCCACCCAAGTCGAAGACCGTATTAGTACGTCAAACTTAAGTAACCTCACTCGGCCTGTTTTGGCAAATGGAAAGCGGACAGTGGTAAGTATGACTCGATACAACAGCTTAATCGTAGAAGGCTAATAGTGCGATGAGTGAAAAGAAAGAAAAACAATTATTAGCCAGCCTCCAGCAGTGTAGCGCGACGTAAAACTCACACGGGCTTCTCAGAATCATAAAAATACATAAAAAGAAATGAATAAAGAGAAGAAAGAAAGAAAGAAAAAAAGAAAGAAAGAATGAAAGAAAGAAAGAAAGAAAGAAAGGAAGAAAGAAAGAAAGACTTCGTACTTGGCGATGTATTCGTGCTGGTACGTTAATACCATTTAAACACAGGAGCTTTCTTTCTAAGAATTTGCCCTTTGACAGTTGTATTCACTATATACTATACTTGCTATCACTATGGATTAGTACCTGTTTCGAAGGCAGAGCCCCAGAAATTTCGTCCCGCTTTGTTTTGTTTTGTTTTTTTTTTTGCTTCGATGAATAGCCGCCGACCCCTCAGTTAAAGCGAGCGACTTCAATGACTCAGCCACGCAATCAATCGTTAGTTATAAAAGTTACAAACTGTAGTTATGGGGTTTTAAGTGCCGAAACCACGATATGATTATGAGACGCACAGTTGTGGGCAACTCCGGATTCGTGTTATTGCTAACCAAAAAAAAAAGAAAATCACAGCATATCCTCCACGAGGTGAATGATGACGAGAGAGGCGAATCAGATGGATGGACGGACGGGCACACGGAAGCACGGACAGACTGACGGACGCTTCGCCCCACTCATCACCATTCACTCCGTGGATATGCTGTGACACCATTTTCATTGACATGCAATGCAATGCAACTGGCTACTACGACTACGACGACACGGGACACACGACCCACGGCTTTAAGGGGCTTCGCCCGCCCCTAAAAGGCGCGGGATCGAATCCAGGCTGCGTCGGCAGCATTTACGATGGAGGCAAAAATGTTTGACGCCCGTACCAGGTCCCCACGCAGCGTGTTGGGAGTATCCAGGCAGAGTAAGCTTCACCACTGGGGCGACGCGTCACAGCCCCTCGAAGCCCGCCTGTACCCTGTTTAGCTACCGGTGGGTGGCCGGCCGGCACTGGGGATCGAACCCCGCCCCTCCCGTAGCTGAAGCGGACGCGTACGTGCAATGCCACAGCTACGGTTGTTTGACGGCCATGTTGTAGATTTACGCGCTCATCAAAGAAACCAAGGTGGTCAAAATTTTCGGAGGCCTCCACTACGGTGCCCCTCATAATCATCATGATGGTAATTTTGGGAGGTAAACCCCCAACAATCAATATATCACCCGAATTTATTTTTACAATCTGTGGCTCCCCATCGTGCTTATTAATGTAGGTACACGAAAGTCCTTGCACTTCACGCCCATACAAACGCGACCGCCATGGCCGGGAATCGAACCGGCGTCCTCGAACTCGGCAACACTGCAACCACTTAATACAATTAGCATAAACTCTGCGAGTAGGTGAGGCTTTGCTTCGAGTGCGTTGACCTGCGGCTTACTCGTTACATCAAAGAAATTGTAGGTACCGGTCACGCGTTGGGAGAATTCACTGACCTGAAGCGCGGTCGCTCATCCCGGTGGGCATCGATCGCAGCAGTGGCGACGATTCCACAGCGTGACGGTCTCGTTCTGTACTCCTCGAATCGAGAAGAATATATAGAATACGATGGTAGTGGGAAGGCTCAGCGTCAGTGGTTTTGCGATACCACGTGACCACCGGGTTCCCCAAAACTGACGGGCAGTTTTATCCCAGTACGCACCTCACGTCCCGACGCCGCACTTCACGTGTGATTCCGGACACAGGAAGTTGCGATTCGACTGCATCATAGTCTGTTGAAATCTAAAAAAAAAAAAAAATGAGCAGCTTGCAAAGCTCTCTGTAACGCCGGTCTCAGGCTGTCACTTTTGATAGCGGTAGGGCATGATCTGGGTCGAATTTCTCGATCTTTACCGCCATCTTTACGCAAGCTGCCAAAAAGAGCCAATCAAAAGTGAGCAAGTTTATCGGAACCGGCCTTAATCGCTATACCGCCAGTGCAATGTGTGACACCGGTATAACATTTGAACAAAAAAAAAAAAAGCCTACTTCACACTTGGCGATGCATTAAAGTTGTGCTGTCGGGGCCGAGATTTTCTGCATCAGATACCCCCCTGACGCTACTTGCAGCTAGCGTTGTGCCGCACTGCCTCAGAGATAAACCTAGCTTTCACCAAGGGGCAAATGCGACGCAGTGTCATGGCTTCATAATGGCATCCCAAATTTCGGTGATCGGTAACCTCATGATGACTGGACAGGTGACGTCATCTGTGATCGCGCACACGTCACTTTTGGTATACCATTCGTGCTGACGCCGGCGACTATCATTTCTCTGCCTGACGAGACAGATTTCCGCCTTAGAAAAACTCCACCTATATATACAAAAGTTTATGCAGCTTCTCACAGTGGTGGTGCCAAGCCAATAGGAAATCTGCAGCTGGACAGCCTTTTATGTTTTTCTCCTCGGTTCTCTCTCTCTCCTTCTTTCCTTCTCTCTTTTACGTCTTTCTTTCTCTTTATTTCTATTTATTTTTCTATTGCAATACGCCAAGCGACGACGACAGTGTAAACGATCGCAGAATACGATGGCCCGGCCCACTAAAGCAATCCACTCTTAAAACGCGGTGCGCCTTCCTTGGGTGTGCCTGTATGTCACCGCTTTAGATCTCCCGATGACTACTTCCAATCCAAATCTTCTTGCCTTGGAAGTCACGAAACATATACTGGCACTTCCGGGAGGCTCATCGAACATATAAATGCACCCTCTTGGCGCAGACTCGGTCAGGCTGACTCGATCACCTGCACATTGGCCATGAATTTCACACAGAGGAGCGGATACGAGTGTCCGAACATTGTAACACGCGATCCGTGTTCGCCCCCCCTCCCCCCGCACCAATATGTCCCATGGGTCGTCGCACGCTGCACACTAAACCAATTCTCAGCCATAGCGGTGTAAATTAGCTTATCGCCAGACGAGCACCTTTTGCTCCCTAATGGGTGTTCAGGAAAGGGTGCTGAGAAAGGGTGCGGAGGGACCGCGAGGGACGTGGGCTTTTGCTCTCCGTTGCCAATACAGCTCTAAACAAAACGTATTTTACACGGACATCACCGGCCCTTACAGTAGGGGGTTGGTATACGGCCGCCGTGGTCAACTAAGACAGGCAGCTGAATGGTCTCTCTTTCCGCGCACCCAATGCTACCCGCGTTGGCGAGGTGGCTACTGTTCTAGCTATCTCACACGAAAGTTCTAAAATCATAATATTAGACTACAAAGGAGCCTGTCAAAAATTTTCAACTGGGATGGATCGCACCCCTAGCTGCCAAAATTCTCAAATCTTGTCCGCGAGTAGGTTACCCCTCTCCGCGTTCAATAATCTGAACTCCTGGCCATCAGAGCCTGGCAGGCAATGAGGCGGCGCATGCTGCCACCCGCGCACTCATTCCCCGGGCCACTGCCTCGCCCACCGATGACCCATGTGTTCTAGAAGAAAACGCTCCTCTCCTAACTTATAGAGAGATAATTACCCATTACCGGGACTCTCACCACCGTTTCCCTCCGCCCTGCAAAGGACTCCGGAAGGCGGACAAGAGAATTCTTCTCCGGCTATTTAGCAATACTTTACTGTGCCCGGCAGTGCTTAAACACTTCGACTCTTCCTTTTCCGGCCTCTGCCAGTACTGTGCGGAGGTGGCTGACACCTACCACATGGTATGGGCTTGCGAGCTCAATCCTTCTTTACCCCTGAACCCCAAAGCAACCAGAGAGAACTTGGCTGCCAAGACCTTAAGGCCCAACAAGCCATGGTTCGGCGTGCCAGGACAGCGGCCACGAACAAAGGGGTCTCTTAGTAGAGACTCCATCTTGCACTGTAGGAAAGCTGGCCCACTATAGAGGCGGGTTTCTCTTGAAACCTCTCTGTTTTAATTATTGCTTACAACCACCAGAAAAAAAAGCTATACAATCCAGTTTGCATTCAAAACAAATATTTTCCCTGTGGTAATCTAAACGATGGACACATAAAAGGTCATTGTTTTTCTTAGTTTAGCTAGGTACAGATGACAGAATTTCATATAAAACTAGCCGTGACGTTCAAGTTCTAGGCCTAAAACCGGGGACACAAAAGGCTATCTACTGATAAAGTATACTTTATCATCGACCTAAGCGCCTGTACATGCGCTAACCACACAGCCACGCCGCACGCGGGGGAGATGGTGAACGTTCGCATGCCCAGATATGCGTGCATTTTTCGTTGCATTCACAGCGTAATTTTTGTAGACGCGGCCTCATCAAATAAATAAATAAATTTGACAGCACCCAATTAACCAATAAACAAATGAAAGACCAATGGTCTTCCCATATCCGTGAGGCTCATTCAGTATTAGGAAGTTCAGTTCAACCGGATCGTTAGTTCAAGTAAGGCAAAATCAAGAAAGGGTCAAACGTGCGCAGTATCTGGTCATTCTCGTCACGTAATGTTTTGAAAACAGGCTTCCGAAACGACAGCCATTCGTCAGGAACCAACGGCCTGCAGTCTATCGCGAACCTTCACGCACTGCACCGAACAGATATAGCGTGGTCAGAAGGAACCCTGTTGAATGTGTGTTTGTATGCGCGGGAAGCGCAGCGTCCCCCGGGACCACTATATGACGCCCCCGTCGTTGCTTCTAGCTGGAGTGTGTCTCTCGTGTCCAAGCGGAAAGGCACAGTTTCTCCCGTCTCGGTGCTTGCCACGTAGCTATACTTCTTTTCGCGGATCCCATCAAGAGCGGCGTGTACGTTGATGCTACAAGCAATTAGTACGGCGCCTCACTCGCGCAGTCCTCTCGTGAACGAGCCAATTGACCTGCTTTGGCGACTAAGGTCAAGCGGAAGAAAAAAAATTGCCGTAACGAAACAGCTCTATGGCTAGAAGTATGTTTGCTATATTTCGCGAACGTTACGTGGCCCGAAGCACGGAAGTCTATGAGGGAGTGCAATCGCGCATAAATAAGGTATATCGCCTTCCTTCCCTAGGCTCTCCTTAACGAGTCTTTCCGTACTTCAAGAGGAACGTGAGCTACATGTAGCCAGGAGTACTTATTCTCGACGAGAACCTGCCAATTTTGTTAAGAAGTCAGCGGATATGGTCGCTGTCTTTGGATGCAAATCCTTAGGCATCGTGAATCACTTCAAAAGTGAAAGCCCCAGATGTCATATGAAATGCGAAAATTAACCGCCAGTGGCATCCACACGAGGGTCGCAAAAAGAAAATATTACGCCATAACCTCATGGCGTCTTCAAGGCGTCACAGGTTCACGGTATTAGTGACGCCATCAAGACGCCACACCACATGACTTCGTGCGATGACGTCGTCACATAACCAATAAGGCGGCGATAGGGGCTAGTTGGTAAGTCTTCGTGCCTGTGATGCACTGCAAGGTATGACAAGGGCCGGAAAAAGGAGAAACAACACAAGGGGATTTTTGCAAAGGCACGTTGCCGGGCTAGTTGGTTGGGGTTCATCATTTACATGGGTGTAGCGCACCATGACAAGGACATAAAAAGACACACACACAGCGCTAACTTGCAACTAATGGTTTTTAATGCACTAATGTTGATCGCAAACAAAACATTAGTTGTAAGTTAGCGCTGTGTGTGTGTATGGGGGGGGGGGGGGGTTCTTGTCGTGGAGCGCTATGTTCATATAAACGACAAGGTGATGCGCAAGCTAACAACTACTTTATTTCTATCATAGACAGCCTCAGGTACAAGAAAGAAAGAAGTGCGAAAAAAAAAAGAGGGAGGTGTAGGAGATCTAGTGATAAAAACAGAACAAAAATTAAGAGAACAATAAAACATACCAGGGCGTCAAAAACACAGTATCACATAACGTCTTCGCTTAGGTCAAAGGTGTGCTAATCACGGAGGCAATGCAAAACGACCTTGGGTCTAGAAACGCTTTCGGGTGGGATCCAACGTTACTAGAACGTTAGCTGGTATCGTTGCAATCGAGTGACAAGGGAAAAAAAACCAGATGGCATTTGCCTTCCAGTCGACATAAGCAAATGCACGAAGAACCACGTGACTTTTTATGACAAATGAATGGGAGAGTGCGTAGAAAGGTTCACATGCAATCATGCAACGCTGCTCATAAAAGCCAGACCACGGTGAATTATTACGCCGGTCATACTGTAAACCTATATGCCCAGCCAATACGAAAAAGCTCCTAGGAAATCAGCCCACTAGAATAAGTCAAACCGTGGCAACCATGAGCTTTGTCTGACCGTAATGGGTTAATCAACGTGCTCCTAAATCGAAGCACATCAGCAATTTCGCATTTCGCCGCAACCGTGCGCCGCGGTGGATCAATAGACAGTTATAGTATACCGGGCTTACCGGGATACCGGGCGTACCGTGAAACCGGAATCGAAGTGCGCATGCGCAGATACGTACGGTACCCGTACCGCTTACCGTACGTGCGGTATTTTTCAGATTTAAGGTTACCGTGGTTGCGTAAGCGTACGTAGTGTACGTAAACATGGCGGCGCTCTTGGACGCCCGCTTCGAAGTGATTTTGGCGTAGTTGTTGAAAGATTCACCTAGTTCGCAGCAAACGACTGTTTAAAGTGGCTTCGCTTGCCTTCAGTTAGCTTCGATGACCGAGTATTACAGATAAGATGGCGTAATTTTTTAGATAACTTCGCATTTCAAACGCGCCTAGGCCTAATCACAAGATCGGTTTGAGCAAATCGGCAACATAATTTTTTTTCGCGTTTGGTGCTTGGTTCATAGTTATTTGCTTTAGTAAAATAAACTTAGTTATTAGTAAAATAAACTTGTAACGATGCTTCGCGCGGTGGCATAGGCAAACATTCTCGTTTTCTTTTCCTTTTCACTGTCTTTACCTTATTAACCATTCGATAGGTGGCGCCACTGTACCAGAGCTGGGGCACGTAAACCACGTGAACGCTATCCCGCTAAACTATAAGACGCTGTACCACAACGAACGTTTGCTGCACGGTAACGTCATTCCCTTAACCTCCGCTATCACTTTAACCGTCAACTATAACTGTCTAGTGGCTATAGCGACTCGAAGGTAGCTTGTCCGATCCCGGCCGTGGCGGTCACATTTCGATGGAGGCGAAATGCTAGAGGACCGTGTACTGTCACTGCACGTTAAAGACCACCAGTTGGTCAAAATGTTCGGAGCCCTTTACTACGGCGTCTCGCATAATTAAATCGTTGTTTTGGGGAGGTAAAATATCAGAATTATTATCATCATTTCCCCGCAATCGAAGTTTGGCCGTTGCGGCCTAGAGACAACCCACGACCTCGCACGATTAGTGCGCCGCCTACCAGTGATGAGCCTTTGCCTCTTCTTTCTCAAGTATTCCGGCGTGGTGGTAGTGTGATTACGGTGCTCGGCTTCCGTCCTGAAGGTCGCGGCTTCGGTCACGGTCGTGGTGTTCGCATTTCGATGATGGCTAAAAAGCCAGAGGCCTCTCGTACTCTGCTGTATCAGCTCACATTAAAGAACGCCTGATGGTGGAAATTTCCTCTACGGTGGCAGGGCTCATAATCGTATTTTTGGTTTTGGTACGTAAAACTCCGCAAAATGTTATTTTCCCAATACACACGTCAGAGCTAGCACGCGTACACTATCGAAACCGACCGACGCGTCCGCGAGGTGGTTGCCAATCGGATTGCGGTCAGTGACGCGCGAACGCCCGACCGTCACGACACGAGTCATCACGCGACATCTCACGCCGAGCCTGGCGCCTTCCGCGCCCGACCATTTTCAGAGACTCTTACGAGCGATGGCCGTCGGATGGCGGGAACCGCGTAGCCTTCTCCGCAGACGCCTTTTTCTCGGTTATTTTCTTTCTTCCGTGACAGCTACGACACATCTACAGTGCACGTCTCACAAAAAAAAAAAAAAAAACAGCGCCAAAGTGACCCAAGCGCATGAGCATTCTCAGGCCCGCGGAATACGTTTGGCAGAGGGCCAAGAACAAGACAGAGTGCATCGTAGGCGTTGCCGTGCGAGATGGCGCCGCCCCAGCTTTGTTGCGGAAGACACGACTGGAATGGGGCGAAAAAGGGGGGGGGGGGGTTCCTGCTTAGAAAACAAGGCACCATGTCCATCAGTCGAAGACACGGCGCTTTGCCGAGGCGTCCGCATCGGCATGGCGAGGTCCAGCTGCATGTACTCAAGAAAGACGTACAATTGCGTAAAACATGTCGCTCAGAATGCAAGGGTCGCACGCGATGGCACCCACTTTCGAATGCCTCTGCAATACACTAGTTTCTCGCGCTTAACTATGCGGCGTTGCGAGGGTTAGACAGTGCTAAAATTGAACTGACGGCACTTTCAGGAATTGAATCGATTAAATCGTGGTTTATTGAATGTACAGACCGCAGTTTATGGGAGAAAACGAAGGTGAGCTGAGATCTCCACTTTCATGAGGGTTGCATTAAGCCCAGGCTGCAGCCTTCGAAACCGGGTGGGGTTTTTTTAAAGCCAACGCCTGCGGTAACTATGGGATCACGCGAAAGCGACCGACACGATCTGATACTATGTCTCTATTTTGTCCTCCAGAATTTTCAGGCGGATGGTAGCAAATGGGACGCCTTCCTTCCAGTTCATCTTCAGCCGCATCTCATTTATACCTCACTCACTCAGTTACAACTGTTTCCACACCGTGGGGTTTCCACTGGTAACCGACAACGTAACCGATAGTAACCGACAACGTAACCGATAGTAACCGACAACGTAACCGATAGTAACCGACAACGATCGTATACCTCGTGCACCCTGCTTCTTCGTCTCCATCCCCCCACCCCCTCCCATTGACTGCATTCCAGTGCAATCTAGCAAACAATATAGTAATCTCTGGGAATTTCCGTGCCAAAATAACACTATGATTATCAGGTGCACGATAGTGCAGAGCTCCAGAAATTTTAACCATCTGATGTTTTTTAATGTGCTCTATGTAACTGTGGTGTGTGCCTTGTCAACGCCGGCGCGCATGCGCAGACTACTACCCGCAGAGACTCATTAGCGCTTTTCTCCGAGTCTTCTTTGGAAAATGCCTAACCGACCATGTTACTTTTTTTTGTCTTTTTTACACCAATAAGCCTAGAAGCGTAACCTCAAACCTCTAGTTTTTTTTATTTCTCTCTCTCTCTCTCTCTTTGCAACATTTCTTTTTATCATCTTTTATTCCCCTCACCCCTTTCCCCAGCACAGGGTAGCCAGCCGGTCTAAGAACTGGCTAACCTCCCTGTCCTTCTGCTTAAACTTTCCTCCTCCTCCTCCTCTAGCTTTTGTACTGTTCTCTTGTTTTCTAGTTTTTGTACTATTCAGCAATCCTGGTTATCGCTGAGAGGAAGGGGGAAAAAACGTATGTACCTTTTTGCCTCCCTCTAATCCATAACCAGGATAGCTGAATAGTACCAAGCTAGAGAAACGGAAACAACACCCATCACGCTACGCTGCAAAGCTTTACGCCCAAGAAAAGAAAAAAAAGGTAGCGTGGTCTGTTATGCGCTTGCCAACAATGACTCCAAGGAGGAAACCAGTTTCTTCTATATACGTTAAATAGAGCACGACGCAGGTGCTTTCGGGAGCTCCCGACGGTCTGCTTCTGACCAGCCAGTCGCAATCACGGTTGCGCCGCGAAAGGCGTTTCATGGGAGCAGCAGGGAGAAAATGCGAACGCGGGAATGCGTGGATCGAGGAGAATCTTCGTCGAGCCGCCTCGCTCACAACGACAGGGACGACGTCCACGGTGGTGGTACAGCGCGGCACAGCGCCCATCCTCGCCGGCACAACAGGACTAAGCGCCTCTTGTCGAGGCAGGCGCTTGAAGCACTGCGCGGACGGCCATCAATTAGTGTGTCGGAAGTCGTTGTCCCGCTCCGACGACCGTCCGGCACCAGGGCCCCGCTCGTTATCCCGTGCGCTCGCTTCCGCGGAAACTTCCTCCTCCGACCCGGCTGACAAGGAAATAACTGCCTCCCTTCCCCACTCGTCCCCTTTTTGGGGCGAGGTTATCAGTTTAGCGAAATGGTCCGGCCTTGTATGCTCTATTTTTTTTTCACCATGCACCTCTTCCCTTCATCTTTCCCTCTCACTCTCACATTTGCCTCTCCCCACTTTTCCATTCACTCTTTTTGCATCGCGATTGAAGCTTTTCCCCTTCAGTTATCAACGGGGCTACCCTAGCAACGTCGCTGAGTGAGAGGACACAAGCGCACTTCAAGAGGCACGGCTGAAATCAGGAAACTTTTTTTATGTTTGTTACGGCGGTTTGTCACTGGCCAGACCGCCTTACCTAATTAAATGTAAAGTATCAAGACTGGTGAACGGAAGCAATCTTGCGATTGGTCTCCGAGAAAGGGGCATAGCGAGAGAAGTCTGGGAGTGGTCTCATTTTTTTTTCATTCACATTTTTTTCCGTTAGCCGACAGCTTTTTTTCAGCGAAAATGTTCTTACACGAACAATTCTATAAGATGCTTTTGAGCATATGGATACCTGTTTTACTAAACAACATTTATGAACGCGAGCGTTACGATTTGTAGAAATTTATCCCAATGTATGCTCTTAATTTGTAATCTAAACCTATTTTTGAAAGCAATTAGGCCGCGTTCACTCTGAGCATTCCGGCCGCCGAAAGTGCTCCGAATCCGGTTCGGCGGCGGCGAGTTCCACCGAAACGGCCCTCTCCGCGCCGATCGCTCTCGGACCGATTTTCGCGGCGTCTGCCGCCGAATCGGTCACCGCGGACCAATAGGAGCGCTAGTCTAGGAATTTTGAAAAATGGCGGCCAAGCCCTACTCACTTGTTATGCCGTAGTGCACGTAACTGAATGTTGAAACCAACAGGAGTTTAACCTACTATGTGCCTACTTCGCCTCCGTATTTCGTGAAAGAGGTGACCGAGCTTGCTGTTGGCGTGACCGAGCTTGTTGCGGTCTTGCAGAGCAAAACAAACCCACCAACGCCGCTGGCGTCGGTGGTTTTTCTGCTCTTCGTGCATTACAAGACAGCCACTTACGAGCAAAGTAAGCAGTACTGTCTTTTCTTGCTTCTTGCGTACGAGAATCGTCGAAGTATACACCACCGGGTAGCGTAGTGGCGTTTGCAAGCCGCGACAACAACCGGGTGACAGCGCATCCATCCCGCGTTTGCCCCGTAGTAGATGGCATATTCGGCGGCGCGGGGCGCGTCCAGTGCGAACAACGCTGCGTTTCGGCGGCAGGGGAATTTCGGTCGCTGTAGAAAGCGGATGTTTCAGTGTGAACTAGGCATTAAAGCGCAACTTTTCGATAGCTTCTTCGCATATAGTGTCTAAAAATTGCCTCTGTAGACAAGAGCCAGCAGGTTACAAAGAAACATTCTCCGCGAAGTTTAATGATGCCCCGTCCTTCCACCTAGAATGTACGAGGGTGGTCAAAAGTTACTATCTCATGAATACTAATGACAGCGTGGCCTGGGAACCACCACTGTACGTATCATGGCTTTATTCACGAAAATTTGTCATGTAAGTGCCTTTTTATTGCCCTTTTTGCTTCAACAACAATGTGTAGAGAATAAGTAGTCGTTGATTTTTTCTCTTCAGAACAATATCAGCGGAGAATTTGTGTGTGTGTGTGTGTGTGTGTGTGTGTGTGTGTGTGTGTGTGTGTGTGTGTGTGTGTGTGTGTGTGTGTGTGTGTGTGTGTGTGCGTGTGTGCGTGTGTGTGTGTGTGCGTGTGTGCGTGTGTGTGTGCGTGCGTGCGTGCGTGTGAATGTGTGCGTGCGTGCGTGTGTGTGTGTGAGTGAGTGCGTGCGTGTGTGTGTGTGAGTGCGTGTGTGTGTTTGTCTGTGTGTGTGCGCGTGTGTGAGTGCGTGCGTGTGTGTGTGCGTGTGTGTGTGCGTGCGTGCGTGCGCATCGTGGCGATGAAATCTATACGCATAGTGATGCTGGCCCTGCGTTGCCTGAAATCTTAACTTGCACCGTAAGACGTCTGCGTGAACTCCGGCCCTAATAGCACTGAGTGATATGAAAAAGAACGGAGGACTGCTTCATGTTTAACGGTCACCGACAGGCATTCTTAAACGTGCCCCTGCGCCGCTTTAAGAGAAGCATGCTGCGCAAATAAGGCCACCTACTCATTGCACCAACACCGCGCTCGAACATTGCAGGGAGAGTCCGTCATACGAAAACAGCCTTGACTCGTTGGACCGAGCAGCTTAGGCGAATCGAAAACAATATACAAAAATATTAGGGTCCTCCATTGTCGATCCATTGTAATGCGTCTAAATAGCAGTTTTCAGATAGACAGGAGTTATGAAAGGCGAGCATGTTAATCAGCTACCAATTATTTCAACTGCTGCACCATGCTGCGTGAAGCAAAGAAAGGGGGAATATTGTTGGCTGTCGGATCGTCCACCCTTGCAAAATATGAATAAATCAATCAATCACTTATTTTAATAATTATTCAATCAAACAATAAGTTTCACATGAAGGAGGCCTACGAACAGCATAGTTCGTGTGCTATGAAGCGAGAGCAAGAAGTCACATATATCGGCCCGATTCGCGAAGGAGCAACATCAAAGTGATATTACACCATCCCAAGCTTTTTCTTTTTTCGAAGATATACGACGTGTGTATATCACACGCGCGGGAATTGTACGAGGAAGAATATTTTAGTATTCAATAGGGTTTAGTGTTACTGAGAGTAAGCACAGGGTCACTTGGTGACCGTAATTAGAGGGTATCGGCAGGCGACTGCCCCACTCTGGTGCCTTTTTCAGGTAACTTGAGAAACCTGGGCGTCTTTTGAAAGCGCAGCGCGAACGGGCCATCCAGATGGCAGGCCCATAGTGGCGAAATGCCATGGTTTGCGTAAGATTTTTCTCACTTCGTCTAAGATAGCTCTACTCAACTTAGGCTGAGAAGAATCGAGTAAAAAGGAAAATAGAAACAAAAGTATTTGCCTTTCGTCTTCGAGTCGTCTTAGCCACATACATAAGGGTCTATGGGTTTTGCTTTTTGTATGTTTCTCTGTCTCTTTTTCGGAGAGGGAAAATGACCCCATCAGGTGAGGCACGTGCTGTATCATCTTATTCAAAGTAAGCAAACAATTGAGAACAGAATATCATCTCACCCACTGTTGTTTTTTTTTACAGAACTTTCTAATCAACAATTAAGTCGTTGGTTCGTAGGCAACATCAAATGAGGGCCCACACTCGTATTAATCAAAATCCTCATGAAAAGGCAGCCAGTGTGTCTTATGTGTGTATCTAACCAAACATGACTGACGATCGTTGAAAGCGCAACCTAATAGCTGCCTCCGACTTGCGCGTTTGACCTACTTGCAAACGTTCTTAACAAAAGGCCGCGCGGCGCTCAGCTACAGCCGCCGTTTTCACAAGAAGCCATCGACGCGGCACGTCACACACTGGGGTCGGGCGCTTCGGCAGCAGCTGCGTCGTGCATCGGAGCTCTGCGGGAGAACTGAATTCTCAATGCGGGCGTGTTCGTTGCGGGCCCGATGCCAGGCACTGCTGAGGCAACCGTTGCGAGATGCCTTCAGGTTTGAACGACGACACTTTAATAGGCACGCGTGAGTGAAATGACGTGTACTCGTGTTGCAGAAATGCTTAAATGCGACCTCCGATTGTCGTCTTCAATCTTATTTCTACTGACCTTAACGCGAGACAAGGAGAAACAAGAGAACGAAATGTCAGACAACACTCTCATTTGAAAGAAGGCTTTTTCCATATACAACATATGGGTCATTTCATTTCCCTAACGCTGCGCCGGGTAGCAAAGTCTTTATTTCACAGAGAGGCTAACCTCTCTGTTCGCAGAGAGGTTAACCTCTCTGCGTTTTTCTTTTCATCTATTCCTCTCTCTCTCTTTCACTTGTGATAGACACCTGACGACAAAAAACATGCCAACACCGCTCCATAATCAATGAAATCACTAAATTCAAATGATGCGGGCTCGGATCCCACCGACGGAAAGTTATATTTTTGTCCACTTTAATTTCTTTCAATATAAGTGAGAATTATTACGATACAGTTACGAAAACACAAGGGATGTCCCTGGTGCTTTCCTGGGCTCGATTGCGTGTCGGTTTCTCTAGTTTTGCGTAGTGCTGCAAAACACGAGCCCCTCGGACGATAATCTTACTTTCGTAAAATCTGGACGCCGATTATAAAAAAAAAAAAAAAAAAACCACGGCCGCTGCTTCCAGCGGCCAAGATAGAACTTTTCTTCCATGGTTATGTCTCGACACATGGTGACCACATGTGGTGACTCAATTAAGAAAAATAATCACCGACAATTGTGACACTTCCAAATGCGAATTCTGAGCGCAGTTGCATGGTTACATTGCGATAGGTTGAGACAAACAATTTGAGAGACATGTAAGTATGCACAGTTGCATACCACTGTTTATTTTCCGCAACTCTGTCTAGGAACAGATGTCTGCCAGTCTTTTAATGTCAAAAAGGAATTTTCGAGCTGGAAGAATGTCAGGAGAAACACGTTCTACCCCCTGCATCAATGTCCACTTATTAAAGGCGGGGTTTATGCAAGTGTTTCTCGAGGTGCTAACATCAGTGCGACCAGTTACGATGAATAAGAACGGGGTGTTTTTGCGCATAAGTGGTGGGAGGGTCTTGTTTGTTTTTGTGTCTACATTAATGTCACCGACCATTAACAATGGTGTGGCACGATGTGTGGTTTATGCGAGGCGCAGCAAGTGCCCCCGACACTATTGGTGCACGCCAGGGGGCAAGAAACACACAGCCACTACCAGCAAGCCGTTGACCAACTTTGCAGCATATTAGGTAGCCAATTCCGGATGATGATGATGATGATGATGATGATGATGATGATGATGATGATGACGACAACGACGACGATAATGATGATGATGAATTCACTGTCATGGCTCGTACCCGCTCAGGGGGATCGGCCAAGAATGAATGACTTAATTCAGTGATACTTTTTTTTTGAAAAAAGAAAAGACACCTTAGGTAGAATTACAGGAGTGCAATAATTGTTTGTCACCCGTTCAGATCAGACAATGCATTCATTACTTTGAATAGGAATTAGCGTGGTTAAACAAAGCTCCTGTTTATGTTGGAATTCCTGTAGCACATGCTTACTTTTCGTTTGACACTCGTATCTGCTGTACACGGTATACAGAGGGGCCTACTCAATTCCCGTGGCCCGCACTCGTCCACACGGTTACTCCACTGACAGCAACGGTCGCCAAAGAGCTGCGCTCTCAAGATCCTTCAGAGCAGTCAGGTCTGCGTACAGTTTGCCTGAACAAAGCTTTATTAAACGAGGTAGGCGAGCGATTAATGCGAGCCTCATTTAACAACGTCTGACTCACATCAACGTACATACTAAGCGACCTAAAGATATGGAACGACGACAGTCATGTAAGAGTCGGGCAATCGCCTGGACTACATCTATAGAACCCGGCATACTACCCTGAAACACGAGATAGGAGAGAAAACAACAAATTATATATATATATATATATATATATATATATATATATATATATATATATATATATATATATATAATATATATATATATATATATATATATATCAACAAGGATAAATATATTTATTTCCCAACAGTTTCGGGAGGGGACCTCCCTCCGTCAGGGGATGAGTTATATTAACATAGACGTTGAAATTTCGCTCAACTCATTCTCGCACACATCTTTCAAGGCGAGAGGGACGCGGCAGGGGTCCTCCCCTGACGATGGGAGGACCCCGCCCAAATTTCCAAATTTATCCTTGCTAACAACGCTCCCGTTGTGCCATATATATATACTTTTTAGGCGACGTTAATTCTGGACAATTGCGTGTACCGAAGGTTTCAATGCCCCTAATGCTTCTTAATGCAAATGTCATGTGCTGGTAAGGACTGTCGGAACTTCTTTGATTGAACTAACATGCATCCTCACTTAAAATACACCATGTATTCGCATACACCTTTCGTACGATACTTGTTCGTTGACGGGAGACATCAGTCTTTCAGTGCTATACCCATAGCAGCATGCCTCATTCGTCCATTTTACGACGCGTCTTCAAGGAGGAAGCGGTGCACAAACACTGGATGCAAACGCAGTGTATCTCCACGTTCACGCAAACTTGACGCTGGAATCGGAAAATCTGAAAACCAGTTGGGGGTGGCTTTGCAATAGGCGTAGAGCAAGATCGTGGCTCCCGCAAAGGATTGCTGGCTACGGCGCCCGTCTGCTTCGCCTTTTACTTAGAGGCCGTGCTGCCATACGGGCATTCTTCCTTCTGTCGTCGCTTTCTGTACGTGTTCCACGTACCTAGCACTCATGATGCTGATTGATTGATTGATTGATTGATTGATTGATTGATTGATTGATTGATTGATTGATTGATTGATTGATTTGTGGGGTTTAACGTCCCAAAACCACCATATGATTATCAGAGACGCCGTAGTGGAGGGCTCCAGAAATTTCGACCACCTGGGGTTCTTTAACGTGCACCCAAATCTGAGAGCACTCATGATGCCTTTTCTCACAAATTGCCATATAATTCTTTCGTGTGCCATGCAGCTATGGTAACGAATGAAGTCACCAAGAGATACTTATAACGGTGCGAGCGGTCAATTTTTCTATTCAAACGTCATATACCTCCATACACGTGCTCGTGTTGCAGCAAAGGGCGCATGCTATCACGAATTATTTGAGACATACAATGATTTTTTGTACGTAAGCCTCGGGAAATATCGGTCCATTTATTCTCATGTTTCCGACCCATAAAATATTTATTTACTTTTCTGTTGCAAATATACCATTCGGCATACTCTTAAAATTATATGCACTCGTACTTTTCTGTTTTTTACGCCTTATAATCGCCCTTTACGTGAGATGTCATTGCCTCACACACACGGACATTGTGTTTAAATGTATACGCGAAATTCTCCGCACTCAACATACATATATCAGCCTGAGTAAAACGCAGGCCATTGGCGCTATGGTTGCTTCAAGAGAGACTTAAATCGTCTTAAATCCCATGGTACTATCAATTGAGCGATAGTTTTGTTCCGAGGCCCTTTTACGTGCTCAGCTGTTTCCATATATTTGACAGACAGTCGGCGAGGCGCAATATGCAATGCAAATATCGTATCGGTGTACTTACTTGATCAGGCAGAGTACGCGTACTTATGGTATGCTGTCTTCGATCGTATGTTGACAGCTGGCAGCGTGGGCTCATATGTGTGAGTGATATTGAAGTGCTCACCGTTTATGCCCGAAAATACTAAAGCGATGTGATTCTACAAAAGTATACTGCGTGTTTCAAAGGATAAACCGCTTGCTGCGCTCGAAACCCGCCTTTCCCAGTTCCTCGCGCTTTGTCATTTCTACTTCTCATTTCCTTATCTGAAATTCTCATACTATCGTGCATTCATTCGCAAAATAATTCAAGAACAAAATCACTGAACAAGCGACCACAAATTCGTTGCAGAATCACACGTGTTCCGTTTCCGATTACACCTTGCAGCAGGCATCGAACCAGAAGTATTGTGGAAGACGACGCACCGTTTTGTTATCCGCCTACTAGATGAAAACACTTGCCCTGGCTCATTTGTAGCGATAACAAAATGCAGGAGCTGGCAAGAAGCGCATGGCAAGGACGGTCTCCTTACATGTCATTATGAATGGAAGACGAACTCACTGCTATTTTTACAGTGACGTACGACAAAAGCCAACCTGATTGATGAGCGATATGTGGGGATTAACTTCCCAAAAATAACATATGATAATGAGAGACGCCGTAGTTGAAGGCTCCGGAAATTTCGACCACCTGGGGTTCTTTAACGTGCACCCAAATCACAGCAAACAGACCTACTGAATTTTCCCCTCTATGGATAATGCAGCCACTGCCACCAGGATTCGATCTTGCGACCTTCGGGTCAGCAGCCGAGTACCTTAGTCACCAGACCACGGCCGCGGGACCAGATGTCAACTTGGAATTATCTTGGTCGTAAAAATAATAATAAAACTCAGACTGGCTGAGGAATTGACAGCATAGCGTCATCATGAACATATTCTGAGGATCAAAAAATAAAGTGTGACGCAAGAAAACACCGAAGCCGTATTTGTCGATGCTTTTTTTTTAATTTTAATGCTTCGCGACTATACTAATAGACGGTAAGGCAGGCAACGCAGAAGCCGACCACCTCAAGGCCGACTGAAAAAGAGGTGTAGAGCTTGTACTAGATTGCCCAAGGCTTCAAACAGGAAAGGAGGTGATTCGGAATCTAACCTAGTTGCCTCCAGGATAAGAATAGAAACTTGAGCGAGTTGGTGGGCGTCCATCTTTGACACCCTAGAAGCAAAGATGTTTCTATGATGTTGCTAGGCTTTAGCTCGGTGATGCTAGTTTCTTTCCAGGATGCTTCTGAGCGCAGAAAAGGTTCGATTCACAGCACAGACAGTCACAGACCAGACACAGAACTCCAGAGACATGAGGTCGCGCTGTTGAATCCTAAAACACATGTATGTTGAGTGTCGAGTGCAGCATTAAAAGAAACATTGCATTTCTAAGAATTCAAATTTAAGGAAAGAATGACAACGTGGGCAACAGGTGTAAATGTGCGCAAAACGTGAGATAATGATCATCACCTCCTTTTAGTCAGGTTTAGGAGCTTGCTCAGCAAGCTACTTGTGCTCGCCCCTGTGCGGTGGCCGCCAGTGTGTACACCATTGTTGCCAGTGTACACTTCTCTAGTCACCGCTAAAGGTCGCCACTCCGGTCGCCTCTTCGGTGATTCCAATGATGCTCACTAGATGGTGGGCCGCCACCTAATGCGTGCTGGGAGAACTACAAAATGGGTTCCGTAAACGAAGGAGGTTGGAGGACAATCTGTTTTCATTTATGCAGTGTATTTAAATAGCGTAAAAAGAACACAGTCCCCCGTGGCTGGCATTTCTAGATATCGAGAGAGCTTAGGATAGCGTGATTCAAGAAAACTTGTGGGGAATACTGGGCACACTAATGTGGAAGATGGAATAACTAATCTTCTAAAGGATATCTATAAAAGTGACAAGGTATATAGTTATCAAATGCGAAGAACAGGTATCTGAACCTATAGAGATACAACGCGGGCTTCAACAGGGATGTCCCTTGTCACCTTTGTTATTGATGCTGTATGTCCAGGGACTAGAAGACAAATTAGAGGGGAGTCGACTCGGCTTCAGCCTCTCTTTTGCCAAGCAAGGAAAACACATTGAAGAGTCATTACCAGCATCGATGTATGCAGATGATATAGTATTAATAGTCGACAACATGGAAGACAATCAGGCATTGATCGACATTTACGTTAATGAGGGAGATTGGTTAAATTTGAAGTTCAGCAGGGAAAAATCAGCAATCATGATTTTCAATTATAACAAAGGCAGCGAGCATAAGATAAAATAAGACATGGTAGAAATAGTGGATAAATGCACATATTTGGGCGTATGGATAAATAACGTGACTGAGTATCTAAGGGAGCACGAAAGATACGTAATGACTAAGGGCACCAGGAATGCAGCTGTAATGAAAAATAGGGCACTGTGGAACTACAATAGGCATGATGTTGTGAGAGGGATTTGAAAAAGCGTCATGGTCCCGGGTTTGACGTTCGGCAACGCAATATTGTGCATGAAATCAGAAGTTCAAGCAAGATTTGAAATTAAACAACGTGTGATAGGTAGACTTGCTTTGGGAGCATACGGGAATACCTCCAAATTAGGGAGTAGAGAGTGACTTGGGATGGACATCGTTTGAGTTCGGGGAAGCTACCAGCAAAATAGAATTTGAGGAGCGATTGAGAAAAATGTGAGAGGAGCGTTGGGCTAGGAAAGTTTTCATGAAGTACATGACCTTGTACATGACCTTTCATGACCTTGTACATGAAGAGTGTTGATACTAAATGGAGGAAGTGAACTCGAAAACTGTCAAGCAAGTATTTAGACAACAGCAGAATACCAAGACAAAAGGAAACATCGGTTAAAAGAAGGTGAAGGAAACAGAGAGGGACATGTGGAAGTTGGGAGTGCTTGCGAAATCTTCACTGGAGGCCTACCGAACTTTTAAGCAGAAAATTGCAAGGGAAAAGATCTACGATAATTCTCGGGAGTAGTTCTCTGCTCTTCGAGGCTAGAACGGGAAGTATTGCTGAACCAAGACGTACCGAGCAAAATACGAAGGCACAGACACGGTATGTAATGCGTATGGAAAGGAGGAGGAAATGGCGGAACATTTCATAATGTTCTGTAAAGGGTCCCGCCCTATAGTCTAAGATAATGGCGCCAAATTTTTCAAAGCATTGGGGTTTAGGGACAGTGAAGGCAAAATAGACTTCAAATGCGTAGGACAACCAGGAGGAGGCTAACTGACTGGTGGCTACAATCGAGGCGCGAGTGAATTTCAATCCTTAAACACACAGTGATAGTACTTGACTTTATGGCTAGGTGGAGTGAGTCACCATCCGATATAAAGGCCACAGCCAGATACATCATCCATCCATCCATTGGTTTTCAATGACTCGCGCACTCACCTCTTCGCGACTATGTCCACTTCGTCCTCGTCCCTTCGTAGGCATGGCGGAACGCGACAAGTTCCCACGATAACTGTTACGCCCGGCAACCAACATCCTCCGCCATCCTCTATAGCCTGCCTGCTCTCAACTCCTTTGAAGAATGCCTGATAGATCTACGTCTGACATTTATGATCGTTAGGCATTTGATTCATGGCAGCGGCCAGTATGGCATAAAGGGGCAGATGGTTAGCGTGTCGATCGACGTGGCCAATGCTGTGCAGTATCGGCAGCGGAAAGTGCCCGACCACGTTGCCTTCGGCGTACACATCATGCGCCTGCTCGTTAACAAGCCTTCCTGCAAAAATAGTTCCGCCAAGAAACGTCTCGTGCTCCTCCGATCAAGCTCTTCTAACATCATTCACTTTGTAAATATGGCGGTGATCTTTTTTTTCTTCATTTGATCATTACAAGACCCAAAGCAAAAAACACGTTTCATCATGCGGAGGTCATTGTTCGCCAACCTGTATCCCTCTTATAAAGCCACTTAATTTCTAAACGCAAGTGAAGGCAAGGATTAGAGAAACAGAAATGAAGGACACTTTTTTTTACCAATTCCCGCATCGACAATCACAGCATGGTACAATGAGAAGGAGGAATTTAAAAAGGTAATGAGATGGTCATTCGAAATGACCCCTAAATGCTTGCCAGCTCATTGTTACGAAACGTTTTAATAACGGCTATCATTCTTTTTTCATTCTTTGAATGCCGGGCCCCTTCGCAATGCAGTTAATATGTGCTATGTTGAATTTCTACAGAATCTGAAACAGGTGTGATTGCCCCGTCTCGGCCAGTGTTGCCTGTAGCTCAACGACAGATAGATAAATGTAAGCGCGATATGAAATGTATCTTCGAAGAAAGAACCAATCATGCTACCCGGGAAAAGAAATGAATCGAGGAATGAAAGAAAATGAGACTCGGGACAACAGAAGCATTCCTTCACAAAGGCGGCTTCCACTCACTAATATCGGCATTCATTTCTGCTTTTCCTGCTTTTATTCTACGGCTCATTTTCCCTGATTTCTACCAGCAATTGAGGAAAACGGAGCTCATTGCTGGATATATTGGCCGCATTATAAGTAATGTTTTCAACTGATATATCCAAAAGAAAGAGCTTAAGGCTATTGAAAAAGCTTAATATTTTTCATAGAGCTAATCAAATGAACAGCAGTATCCGCACGATGAACTAAAAAAAGGCAATGTGCTGCAGCAAATTGAAATGTTCAATTTGGTGCGAAAAGGGCGATAAATAATTTACAAAAGGGGACACTAATTTGTAGTCTGTTTCAAGCTAGATGGCTTATCAACTGATTAGTTCCTAATGTCAAGTTATCTATATTAGGCGTACCATTGTCAGTTGGGTACGAGAGAATAATAATAACCTGGTACTGTGGATGCAATTGTAAAGAAAACTGATCGCGCGCTTTGTGCGTGCGTGTAATTGTGTGTGCGTGAGTGTGTGTGTGTGTTCGTGTGTGTTCGTGTGTGTGTGTTCGTGTGTGTTCGTGTGTGTGTGTGTGTGTTCATGTGTGTTCGTGTGTGTGTGTGTGTGTGTTTGTGTGTGTCTGTGAGTGTCTGTGTATGTGAGTGTGTGTGTATGTGAGTGTTTGTGAGTGTCTGTGTGTGTGTGTGTCTGTGTGTGTGAGTTCTTGTGTGTGCCTGTGTGTGTGTGAGTTTTTGTATGTGACTGTGTGTGTGTGTGTGTGTGTGTGTGTGAGTTTGTGTGTGTCTGTGTGTGTAAGTGAGTGTTTGTGTGTGTCTGTGTGTGTGTTTGTGTGTGTCTGTGTGTATGTGAGTGTTTGTGTGTGTCTGTGTGTTTGTGAGTGTTTGTGTGTGTTTCTGTGTGTGTGTGTGTCTGCGAGTGTTTGTGTGTGTCTGTGTGTGTGTGAGTGTTTGCGTGTGTCTGTGTGTGTGCATGTGAATGTTTGTGTGTGTATGCGAGTGTTTGTGTGTGTCTGTGTGTGTATGCGAGTGTTTGTGTGTGTCTGTGTGTGTGTATGTGAGTGTTTGTGTGTGTGTGTGAGTGTTTGTGTGTATCTGTGTGTGTGTATGTGAGAGTTTCTGTGTGTCTGTGTGCGTGTGTATGTGAGAGTGTGTGTGTGTGTATGTGAGTGTTTGTGTGTGTCTGTGTGTGTGTATGTGAGTGTTTGTGTGTGTGTGTGTGTGTGTGTGTGTGTGTGTGTGTGTGTGTGTGTGTGAGAGAGAGAGAGAGATAATGATACATTAGTCAACTTTCAGCAATCGAAGCACATGAATGCGCAAGCTTGCCTGCTAACCTATGCTCCATCTCGCCGCTGCTGTTCAGCACTACCAAGGCTACGGGGTGTACGCAAGTTGGGCGTTAGCGCAACAAGACATAGTTCCAGATATATAATATATATATTCTCTTGCAAATGGCAGGGTTGAGACACTTACACTTGTCTGGCACGTGTTACGTGTCATCTATGCGCAATGCAATATGTTTTTTTTTCTTCGTTGCATTGATGTCGTATGTATTTAAGTGCTGTATCAGTAACTGCCGGTAACTATAGTTACAAATCAACATGCCCATGCAGACGCCACCACCCGCTTAGATCCGAACTTGCGCTTGCTGTTCACCCATTGTGCTATCAGCAACAAATAAATGGTAAAGTGACCCATCACTTTGACTCACTCAAACGATAAAGCCTGAAGTAGGTTCTGTCGTTATTTGCGAGATAAGGCGTTTATCCGAGCCCAAACCGCGGGCTGGAACTCGGATAGACCAATGTCTTCTCATCTCGAGCCCAGGCCGGGCTCGGGCTTCTTAGCTTTTGTAAATGCGAATGCATTTCTTAGTCGGGCTATGTCAGGCGTCCGTCGGGATTCGTTCACGGCCCTCTCCCAAAGCAACAGCTGCGGGCGCGCGCGTCCCTAGCAACCAGACCCCCCACCATGTCAAGCTTCGGCGTCGGCAGTTGTCAGCTACAGCTGCATGGACGCGCGCTTATCCTCGCCCCTAGCAACCGGAGCCCCCCCCCCCCCCCCCCCCGCCTTCTTGACTTGAACGTCACTTGCCTCCGCCTCAATGCAGTGCGTTTGAAATGCACTTGTATTGTTTGTGTTTCCGGCGTTTGTGTATCATTTGTGGTAATAAGACGCTGGAATTATGGTCGTCAGGTACAATGGCAGGTCTCTCATCATTCATATACGCCATAAAAATTACCACTTACACTCGGCGCAAGAAATGCATTCGCATTTCCTCACGATTACCTTCGGGGAAGTGGGGGCATTATTAACGGGTAGGTCGAGCTATAGTTGCAAATCCCGTATGAAGCCCAAAATATAGGTTCTGTGCCGGAATATGTTTCCAGCACCTATAGCATGAAAGATCAGCTTCATCCCCCTGTCCTGCATCTCAGGTACTAAACATCTGGACGAACTAGGATTCTAAATGTCCCAAGCTCATCATGCCTGAGAAAACTATTTTTGCAGTTCCGGCTGTCAGCAGCGAAATAACGCAGCTTCAGAGCGGCGGAATATGTTGCGCAGGAAGGCCACACTTAACTAGCGCCAATCATTGGACGGCCCGTTATTTTTTTAGACCTCTCGTAATGTGTGTATAGAGAACTGTCACATGTCGTTTGCCTATGCTTCGCTCTTAATATGTTGAATAAATGTCACATTATCGAAAAGCGATATTTTGTCTCTGCAGCTAGCCTACATACCACGCACGGCTTTCGTTTTTGTACATCGGGCCGGGCGGGGAAGGCTCACGGCCTTATAGCCTCGGGCTCGAGCGCACTTTTGATGCAGTCCGCGGGCCAGGGCCCCGCTTAAAAAGGCGGCCCGTGCACAGCTAGCACTGCTGCACAGATTTGATTATGTTATATTAACATGCTCGCACTTTTCCCGGTATGTCGGTGTTGTGTACGAAACAATGAAAAGTGTGCGAGATACCTAGGGTTCAGCTTACTAGCACTCAAAACAATGCATGTCTCCTTCCTCAGTTAGCCGCACCAATCTTGCGCCTTTTGTTGCAGTCAAGGAATTCATTTTTATCATATATGTAGAAGTCACCTACGTAGATATCTGGATGGCAATGCTTCGACAGAGTTGGATTGTGCACATGGTGATTTAAAAATAAAATCATTTACTACTTGCGATGATTCGTGTCATCGTCCTTCCTCTTGCCCTCTGCCATTATATTTGTTTTTTTATTGCTATTTATAGGTGAATGTGGGACAACTGTGCCAAGCAGTATTCCGTTTCAAAGCAAACTCCACCATTGTGCATCAGAAGATTTATCACAAATGTAACTCTTACGCTGGAATAGTTTGTATTAGCGAAATGTAGAAAACAATAACCTATCATTGGTAAAGGTTACCTCGCAGCTAATGGCAACAACGAAGGGTAGGAGGACAAGAACAACAAAAGAGAAGGCAGGGAGGTTAACCAGGCACATGCCTGGTTTGCTATACTACGCTGGGTGAATGGGAAGGGGGAGTATACAAATTAGAGTGAGAGGAAAGAGAAGAGAAAGAGACAAAAAAAAAAGGATTGTCAGTCAATGGGCTGACGCGTATGCAGCGGTGGCACTACGCAAAAGTTAAAGGTGTTCACATAGGCCTGTAGTCCTCAAAAAGCACAAGACAGCTTTGGCTGCTTTTTGAGCCGACGAAAGAAAAGGACAGTGCTCCAGTAGCATCGGCATAGAGAGTGGCCGATCGTCCAACTGCCGCAATGCGTCAGAAAGCTTCTGTCTTTCAGGGGCAGATCGAAGGCAACGGCATATCAGATGGTCGATGTCTTCTTCGGTGCCGCAGACGTCGCATTCCGCATTGTCGGTCAACCCAATGAGGGCTGTATATGCTTTTGTGACGGCAACCCCCAACCAAAGGCGACAAAGAAGCGAAGCTTCACGTCGACAAAGTTCGCATGGAGGTCGATGTTTCAGTCGAGGGTTTATTTGGTTAGAGTCTCGTATGTGTTATGCTTGGGGTGTTCCACTCAGCAGACGGAGACTACGTGCCAGGTGACGAAGTTGCATTGCAGCATCTGTCCTTGACAAAGAATCGGAAGGGTGTGCTCTTCTTGATGGGATGTGCGAGCCCCATTGCCTGCGGAATCATTGCCGCTGATCCCACAATGCCAGGTAGCCACTGAAAATTGACCTCGTGGCCTATTTCTGCTGACGTGGTGAAGAAGCTTGACAACCCCGTATGTTAACTGTTCGTGGCAATCTCGTCGAAGGACTGACTGCATGCTCTGTAAGGCCGGTTTTCGAGTCGGAAAACACAGCACATTTACTCGTTCTCTGGGATTTGATGTACTCTAGGGCGCCACGCAAAGCCGCAAGTTCTGCCGCCGTAGACGTAGTGACGTGTGACAGCTTGATTCACAGAGTGATTCCTCTAGCTGGAATCACCACCTCACCACCAGAACCACACGCTGTGGTTGAACCATCGGTGTATATGTGCACGTGCACATGGTTATTGTACATTTCGCGCAAGAGGTGCAAGCTCAATTGTTTTAGGGCTGACGAAGGCAACTTTGATTTTTTTTTCTGTATTCCTGGAAAGACGTACTTGCGGAAGTGTCAGGCACCACGGAGGATACACCAATTTCTGCACAGGCGCAAAACCTGACGTGAACGGTGCACGATGTGCCCAGACACTTGCACTAAATTTCGAGCGGGGCCTTCAAGTAGCGAGGGCTGCCAAGTGGTGGGAAGGTCTCCTAGCATGTTGCCTGAGGTATGTACGCGTAGTTTCAATGGTGATGTGCGTCATGATCGAGCAGTCCTGTGCAATGGCAATGGTTTCAGCCGTCAATACACAGCGGGGTAAACCAAGGCATATCCTGAGAGGCTGGGCTTGAATATTTTGGAGTGTGCGCAAGTTAGTTTTGCCCGTGTCAGATATAACAGGTAGGCTGTACCGCAGGAATTCAATAAATATTGTCTTGTACAGCTGTAACATAGACTCGACAGACACTCCCCAACTTTTTCGGGCAAGAAACCTGAACGAGTGACACATGGCGTTCAGCCACTTTTTCACGTAGTTTACGTGTGGGGTGCAATACAGGTTTTGGTCGATCATATGACTCTCAAGAACCTGTGACTCCGGCTGCATGACATCAATTGCCCGTTAATTGGATATACCGTAAGCGGACATTGGCTTTCTGGCAAAAGCCACGAGTGCACACTTTCGCACTTGCGATTTCGAGCCCTTGTTTACGTAGGTGGTGCGATATTCACTGATGCTGCCTTCTGAAGTTGACCGCGAAGTTCAAGTCGAGTCACACCTGATGTCCACACACAGACGTCATCAGCATAAATGGAAAGTCATACGCTGCTTCGTTACTTGCCAACTAGTCCAATGAGTGTTAGGTTGAACAACGTCCGGCTTAGCACTCCGCCTTGCGGGACTCCTCGGCTACAGTAATAAATACTCGGGTGTCGGGCCATTCTTTGTGTGCACGTGAAATGACCTATTCTGTAGGTAGCTCTGAACCCACAAATATATCTTGCCACCGAGTCCTGCTCCTTCTAATGCGCTGAGAATGGCTTCGTGGGTGACATTGTCGTAAGCCCCTTTAATGTCATAAAACAGAGCAGCAGATAACCATTTGCAGGCCTTCTAGTGTTCTAAATATGTCGCCAAGTCAACTACATTAACAACTCAAGAGCGGCCTCGTCTGAACCCGGACATGACATCTGGATATATTTCGCAGAACTCTAAGTACCATTCCAGACACGTTAAAATGCCAACAAAGATACTCGCGAACACTTAATCCCAGGCTCTACTGCGCCCACTCTGGCGTATTTCGTGCGCTTGCGGTACTGCTGTTTGCGACCAGGGTTCAATGCTCTGATCAGCGCGTTTTTGGCCAGCCTGTGCGAAACATAGTTCTACTCGGGCCCCATGAGCGGCCCCTAGTAACAGCACGCAAAAGCTAAGCGATAAAAAAAAGATAGCCTAGTCTGTTCGCAAGCGTAGTGTGTGGATCGAAGAGCGGACTTCACGCATGACCTATTGGAGCTGACTAAGCGTAGCTGGCCATGCACCCGAACGTTGGCGCAGGGTCCGCTAATTGGCGTGCGTTACGCTGTGCGATGGCTTAGAGTTGTGATCTGCTGTCGTACAAGGTTAATTGGTTTGGACTAAGGGAGCAAAGTCGTGGGGCACGTTGGATTACGAATGAAGGGGGAACGCCTATAGTAATAAGAAACTCAGAGGTGGCCCAGCTCGACGCACATGCATCTAGTCGGCTACTTTGTACCTATTGACCAGGAAAAAAAAAGGAACAGAACAGTACCTTGATAGGTTACGGTGGTGAAATCAGCAAGAAACAAAGTACGTAACATACGGGTATACACATCATCTACAGAGTGCAAACGTGTGCTTTTTAGAAGGACAAGTAAGGCCCGGGTAATCTGACACCGGGGGCGTAGCCAGAAGTTTTTTTCGGAGAATGTGGGGAAAGGAGAGTTCAACCATACGTTACGCACGTTCGTGCGTGCGTTTTTACGTGTGCGTGCAAATATACGCAAGAAAATCGAAATTTTTTTGGGGGGGGGGATGGTGGAAGTACCCCAACATCCCCCCCCCCCCCAAATTGCTACGCTACTGTCGGGCGCTAACACATTTACGTCTGTGCCGATGCCCCTATGGGAGTTATCTAACAATGGTTGAACATTGAGACCGCAGAAGAGCAACAGTGCAACTACGTATGGTGAGGGAGAACACGTATTACAGAGTTTACATATTTGTACGCATGCACAACACAGCTCGCACTGTGCACTGTACGTCCCATGCATGTTTCGTAACGGCGTTCAACCATCATTACTAAAACCTAAGCTCGTGCACAAGAATTGCATTACGGCATCAAAACTTCGGGGTCGTGTGTTTGCACTAAATCATATCAGACGGTGAAGGATCTGGAGGGGTTTATGACGACGATCCGGATGGCTCCAATATACTTTGCTGCCGCCTTTCAAGCAAGGAGAAAAAAAGACTGTCGGCGTGTGAACAGACTGATGAGCAGAGTCCATCAGTGATCGACACTTTTCATGGTCTTGGTGGATATAGGCCAGTTTACTACGACGTCGACTACAGTCAATGATTGCGCATGGTAGGAAAAGACGGTATTGATCAAATACCATGAGGTGCACATGGCCACCGCTTTTTCCACACCGAAGCCTGTCGTACGCAGTACACCATTCCTCGCAGTGGTTTGCGGTGCAGCGGGCAACGTTCACATTGCTAGTTTAGCACACACAACTCAACTGAGCTACACTGCCGACACCATTCTATGCGGGACACAGATCACCTGTTATGAGGCGTTGTGTGCTGCGCACAACTTCCTGTCTGGAAACACACAGAATCGCAGTATATAAACCAATAAGCATATAAAATCATATAAACGGATTTCCTCTATAATACTGCCCCACAAGGTGCGATGGAGCACGTCTACGCCGGATACGACAAAATGTAGCCTACACGGAAATATCGGCGTCCAATAAAAAGAATAAGGTCGCTACCATGCCCTGTGAGCAACCGAAGACGTGTACCCAGCCGAATCTGCATGCACAGGCTATTTGAACGAAAAAGAACTTTCATGTCAGAACTCAAAAATCTCCAAAGAAAGTCTATTGAGCTAAGAGACGTTCTTGGGCAATAGACAAATGCCGCCGGTGCATTTCATGAAACTAGAGTACTTTAGAACTGTCCTTGAAACTCGCAGCCTGGTTGAAACTCTTTAGGTTACGACGCGTCTGTATCCGTCGTTTACATTGGCCACGTCACTTCATTATTCATTCCATCTACATGGAGTGTCATGCAAAGATAACCGCCAGGCAAACATTTTCGATACTTATTAGAAAAACTCTTTCTTTCTTCCCTCCCCCAGCCCATAATTCTTCAATATTTGTCCAGAGTGATTATGCTTTTGGATCTAATTCGTAAAAGACGAAACGCGAAGTGACACGAGTTCGATTTCGTTAAAGCTTTGTTAGCTGTCTCGCACAAGCAATGTACTCCTGTTATCTCACGACACGTAATTGAATGCGCAATGAAACACAGAAAAGTTTCAAAATTTTCGCATAAACATGCAACCAAAAATACGTGTACGTTTACTCAATCAAGCATAGGGTGAACCAAACATCCATCACCCTGGTTTCATCCTAATAAAGCCTGGCGCCTCGCCCGTGTATTTTGTATCTCGCGACAGTAACTGATAAGGTCAGAAAGCGTTGAATACACCACCCCATGGAGCCGTTTTCATGTGTATACGTCTACCATAACACTCATCAACTCTCGCCCGCACCTTAATCTGCTCGGCTGCTAACCTGATGGTTGCCTGTTCGATCCCGGCGCAGACGATCACATTCCGGTGGAAACGAAAAGCCAGAAGCTTATGTACTGTGCCATGTGAGCGCGCGTTAAGAAACACCAGATGCTCGAATCACATCGTGGCTTTGGAACGGGAAACTCGAGATATAATTATTGAAGCAAGACTCACCGTTGTGCTAGTTGGTGATACATTCTTGGCGAAAACAGCACGCACACGGACGCGACGAAGTAAAGGTATAACACACCACCAGCGCTCTTATTATCGTCGATCTTTTTTAAAGACGAAAGTATATTTCCTGGGGACCTTCGAAGCAAAAATTTTGGTGTGTTTGTCTGTCTGTAGGTTTGTCTGTTTGTCCGCCCTTAACGGTACCCTAAACGGCACCAAAGTGGCCAAACGATACTCCAAACGGCCGACCCCATCCGCAGCGCCCACCAATATTGCTCAAGATTCAGTGTTCATACTTGTGCGATTGTCAATTAAAAAGCAATTATTGCGCATATCTGAGGCACCATAACAACACGTCAATATTCTGTATGTGTGTCTCTTACTAGAAAAGGCATACATAAGTGATTCCACGGACCGTAGCGTTTATCACGTTGCACTGACCATGCAATGCTTGCACGAAAAAGTAAGTGCTTCCAACGCTTTGCTAAGATGACACGGTGGTGGCACCTACCCGTCGCCTTGCGTTCTACACCTTATCACCTCCGAGACGGGCGCTTCGTTTTCAGGGATAACTGCCAGATAGCGCTCATGTCTCACGTGTGACGCGACTTGATGCGCTCGTTCGCCTCCGCTGCACGCCCGAGGCACTCTAGCGCAGCGCCTCCAGAATACCATTCACCGATTTTCTTGCGCAGAACATCAAATAAACGTTTTGTTCACTCTCTCCAGGCGCAAGACTACCGTCTTTAGACGACATTTGCAGTGTAACATGCTAGATACGGGGCGAATTTTTAATTGAATGTATATGAGGAGAGGTTGGTGACAATAAGTAGCGCCACCTAATCCTCTTGTACAACAGTCTATATCGCAATCAGATAGAAAACACACGGCTATACATAGGTTAGTATATAGCAAACACTTACGCACTGAGTCCAAGCTTTTTAGTACAGAAATGTGTCAATACCACACAATTAAAAAGAACACAAGTAATCACGCCATTGAAATGTCCACACAAAACATGAAAGTTGACCAAAATGTCAAAGCTGATCACGTCTCTCGAGAGCAGTCTTTTAAATGCTGCTCTGATATCCCAAAGGTTTTTCACAAACCCTCTCCTGTTCTCGCCCATCACCAAGTCTTCGCCTGTGCTTTGCGGTCATGGGTAAGAGAGCCCTTTACGTAGTGCCTCACGACGGGAATAATATTAAGTAATTTCTTGTTCGGTTGTTTACAGATCCGTGGGGCAGCGTCTTGCATTCCTCGTTACTACAATGTTGGCGGTCACGCTGGCTATATAAGTCATACGGTGTTTTCAGATAGCGTGTCGCCATTCGTGGCGCTTTACGGGCAACCAATGGGGACGCGTCACGGTGACGCCGTTGCATTACTGGAGGTGGCGTTGCTTCCAGTCACAAAGAAGGAGCATGAAGGAAATATCATGTCAATGTACACTTTGCTGGTTTCACTTTGGCTTCAGTGTGTTATGTTTTTTGTTTGTTTGCTCATTTTTCACGTACCGTTCAGTATAATGTTTTTATTTTTTTCTCTGCAGAACTTATCGATATGGAGTAGCCGAGGCAATAAGGGCCTCAACCTCTTCACAGCGAAAACAGATACAACAGAACAGCATGAAGGAACAAATCTGACACACGTATAATATTGGAGAGGGACACACGTCTATTGCGTTTCCTTGGAAAAGCGTTCGGAAGCACGTGTCATGTAAGTAGCCCCACCACTCATGTGGCGTCGCATCACGACCACTCTCTGAACTAAGACGGACCTATGGCTCTCGTTGAAAAGCACGCGTTTGCACTGGCATTCGAAGAAATGAAGGAGACGTTGGTCAGCCCGCGCGTGCCTTCCGTCCGATCGTCTGGACGCATGGACGGATGTACACACACATGAACGGACGGACGCTTCGCTCCACTCATCATCATTCTTTCATTTTTTTTGCAATCGATGGAGGCTGCTTATTCAAAGAGTGTGTGTTTAGAAAAAAGTGTAACGATTTTGAGTACTCCGTACTCAACTATGGGAGAGAGAGCAGTGAGCCGTCCCTAAAACTATGTATGGGGAGAAGAGCTCCTCGCTGAGCGCTCTAGGTTTCATTGTGTTTAGAAAAAGTGGTTAACGATTTGACCTCAAGTTGGACTGTGTTTAGAATAAGTAGTTAACGATTTAGAGTACTTGGTATTCTACTATGGGAGAGCACTGAGCCGTCCCTGATACATAGGCTTGAGTTTCATGACAAACCCGAGCAACTGTATTTAGAAGAAGCGGTTAACGATTTACAGTACTTGGTACTGTACTATGGGAGAGCTTAAAGCCGTCCCCACATCATCTGGCTGGTAATGCTAAGACTCTACCAGGCAGCGTCTCCCACTTTACTTTTAAGAACCATTCCAAGGTGCATTCCAACTTTTACAATATAGAAGAATGTGCTCATCATCTTCAGCCTCTTTACATGAGCAAGTAGGACTGTCAGCTTTTCTTATTCTATACAGAAAGGGATTCGCGTAGGCCGTGCCAAGTCGAAGGCTATGGATGACAGTTTCCACAGATCAGGCTAACCTTTAACGGAACATTAAATTCTACACCGGGATCAATGCTACATAACCGGGAGTTTTGCGCGCCATTTTCGAACCAACGTTCCTCGGACAATTGGCATCTTAGCTTATTTCTTAGACATGACGCATCGCACGCTGTTCTATTAGTTGATAAATATGCAAGAAAGGTTAAAAACGCAATACGGCTGCAGTGATACCCGGCCGTTAAATGGTCAATACGGCAGAACGAGAGACGGCACTGCCCAAACGTTCCGTCGGGGCTGACCGTGGGAGAGCGTAACGGCGAATGCACACGTCGGGAGCAATAGCGCCAGTCAAGAATCGACGCGACGCGACGCACCGGCGGCCCAGCCCGTTTTTACAACTTCGCTCCAGTGCATGCGACCCAGTTTCGCCCAACGGTTTCGCCAACTTGGTTACTAAGGCGACGAGGTTGGCGCATGCATGCAAGAGGCGCGACGCTCGATATAAAAAAAAATAAAAGAAAATAGACTGCACGAGCTGCGTGCACATTGAACCCGAGAGACAGTCGATTCATACCCGGTGCACGGACGGCTGTTCTACTGTATCGCAACAGCGTCATCCATAGTTAAGAAGCCGACGCTGCGCAACACCAAGCTGATGAAACGGGCAATTCATTGTGTTCGGTGTGTTTGGCCGATGTACGGGTGTACGGAGTTATGGCCGCACCCGCTGTGTCAACAAAGGATCGGACTGTTCGCCCATGGGCAGCTCATTTCCCCAAAATCATTTTGTAATTATTTCAAATGCTACCTATCCAGAGGCGCGCATGCTTGGAGACCCATGACAGAAGTTCAAACAATATTAAATTCTACACCAGGAGTATAGGGCCCCGCAAACCACGTGCTATCAATGGACGATGGTCGCAATTCCGGAAACACCAAATGGTCGTGATTCCCGGAGCCATTTATTATTTCGTGGCGTTTGGAACATAAAACTGAACTCTTTATTATCACTGACAATTTCCGTTTCGCTAACGAGATCTTAAGTGAAAACGAGACGAAATCGATTGATTGATATGTGGGGTTTAACGTCCCGAAACCACAATATCATTATGAGAGACGCCGTAGTGAAGGGCTCCGAAAATTTCAACCACCTGGGGTTCTTTAACGTGCGCCCAAATCTGAGCACACGGGCCTACAGCACTTCTGCCTCCATCGGAAATGCAGCCGCCACAGCCGCCGCAGCCGGGATTCAATCCCGCGAACTGCGGGTCAGCAGCCGAGTACCTTAGCCACTATACCCGGCGACAACTTTCTGTGGCAGCACGGCCAAGGCTACGTGGGCGGAGCCTATGCACATGTGCTACTGCGCCAAGTAGTCCGACCGCTTCGACGGGTGTTTCGGTTTCGATTTCACCAGCGCATACTTTATCCTTTGTGTGTCCGGCGTTGAACCAGGTTTCGTCAAGGTAGTATATGGGTCTGGAAGAATAAACAACAAAAAATGAAGTATGTCATCTGCAGCGAAGCGCGGCGAATGCAGCGAAACTCGGCTCGTGTCACAATTATTAAAAATTGCTCGCGTTTCGGCTCGCGTTTGCTCGCGTTTCGCTGCAGGAAACGCGAGTCGCATCTTTGGGAACTCGAGAGCAATTTTTAATAATATTGTGACGTGATTTACTGACGCGTGGTCCCAGGTTGCTGGGTGAATGATACATTCAATTATTCATGTAATGGTTACACAAGTCATCATGCACGTACCGTTTTGCACGTAACGTCGAGCTTAATCCGGAAGACAATGCGCTCGCTAACACCAGTGAGCTCGCCGACTTTCCGACATGCGGCTCTCACAGACAGCTGCGGGTCGCTTTTCCTTACTTGCGCGTAAACGTTGTACGCCACCTTCTTGGCCTGTACGGACAGCTTTTGATTTGACAACGCCTGGTACGGCTGCGCAGCTGGTGGACTCGCGGCACGCGGCGGTGTTTCCTCCGTAAGCGACGTTGACGAGCTGTAACCGGCGGACGCCATCTTTGACAGTGAGGAATGCGGTGAGGTAAAAAGGCGACGGAAGCCAAAAAAAACCCCAAAAAACCTGAGAGAGCGTGAAACGAAATTTTTTCTACTGCGCAACGTTTTTATTCACTAATTAAAAAATAAATCCGCGAAAAATGTAAGTGACGAATGGTAAAATCTTAGTTACCCAGAACAGTATACAAACGTTTTCGTTGAGGGACTACACGCTGTGGCGCAGTAAGACAAGCGTGCTTCGGCTCCGTAGCCTTGGCTGTGCTGCCACAGAAAGTTGTCGCGGGGTATAGACCACCGCGGCGGTGCAAACGAAACAAAATCGACGCCGCCTTCGAACAAATAAATTAAATTATTTGTGATAAAAAACAACAGCTAGACACGTCGAGCTTATACACTCTGGTTTATCCCCAAACCACGTTCACTCAAACAAACTGTATCCTTGAATTACTTACGTTAGTTTGGTTGAAAATATCCCAGAAGTTATGCCGATGGGGGACGCAATTCAACGACGACGGCTGGTCACGTATAGTCTATAAACACACTAAGCGTAAGAAGCTGTTTTTTCGCAGCTTATGCTTCACACCGACTGCGTATACGCATAAGGCGCCGTTTAATGCAGATCGTAGTCCGACGGGGCCGCTTAATATGCGCTGCTCATTTTTCTCAGCGGCCGATCAGTCTTTGAATAGGTTCACCAACCACATGTGCCTCGCTGCTCACTGGCCTTTGTGAATGTTACGTCCACATTCAATTTATTTATTTATTGTCTCTAATTTCTCCATTTGATATATGTATGTGTAAGTGTCGAACTTTGATTTCAGTCAGTCTGTTATAGCTCACAATGTGCTTTGATGCTTCTGTTTTTTTTTTCCTGATCCGTAAAACGGATCATAGCTCCATTTCACTTAACGTACGATTATCAGCAAGTCTGTTACGTAATCTTTGTAAAAATGCAGGGACTCCGACTCTCGAAAATGTCGTTGTTTTATGAGTCATCGTGACAGTTTCTTCAGCTCTTTGTTTTTTTTTTCTTCTGGTCGCATGATGGTTGTTCCGGGTTATTATTTATAAGTTACTTGAAACAATATTTGTATGACATCAAACATTTTATGCTTATGGAAATACTTTCACGAGAAGAATTAAATTCAGCCCAAATTCTAGGTTTTCAGATGACTCAATCAACGCCTCGATGTCATCAGTCTTCCAATAGGAAGAAAAAACCGTGCCGAATACTACGCATAAGCGCAAAAAGCACATAAGACCATTCAGAAGGACGACCACGCAACATGGTACTTTTCTATCTCGTTTATCGTTTGCGCTGCTGTTCAACCATGTGTTTCAGTGAATCGCTCGATGTATATTACCGAATACTACGCACCCTTAACTAAATACGTGTGCTTTGAGGACTAATTTTTTTTCACGAAAGAATTATCAATGCCAAGTTTTCCTGCGTTTCTGTTTGTCCTTTATTGCTTCGCAGTGGTCTATATAGGGGAAGCTATGACAAGTCGGTGGACACACCATTTTTACGAACTGAGATTTACGTGCTTTTGTTTCAATCGTTTGGCGAGATTGGGGAGGCGGTTTATTTCAGTGGAGAAGAAATGCTAAAACACACGCGTTTACTTTTGTGATAGCTGCATGTCAAGACAACGCCTCCTAGAAAAACTATGCCTGGAAAGTCGCTCTCTTTTCAATTGGGAACCTCCGAGCCTCCTCCAGCAAGCAATCTCGAAGGCCGTGCCTCCTGCCTTGTGTTGCGACCGGCCGCCGCGTGAGACCGCTCGCCTCCGTACCACTCAGTCAAGTGGCATAACCATACCGCTTTGTCACGTGACACCAAGGCTGCTTGGAGGCAACTGTGAGAGCATTGCTGCGTTCGAAGGGGGCGGCCGTCGGAGACGCTCGCCTTCGTACCGAAGGAGGAGGGTAATATCAGAGGGTACGGCAGCGCGTTCGCGGCTCACGTTCCAGGCATAATTTTTTTAGGAGGCGTTGGTCAAGACGTACCAGGCGATCAAAATTAATTCAATGTCCCTCACTATAACGTCTTCCGTTCGTTTGGTTGTGTTATAATCATATCGTGGCTTTAACGCGTAAAACGTCGTAAATGTTTTCAACGTTTTTACTGTAAGAGATAAGTATAGCTGTTTTGGCTTATTAGCCACTTTTCTACACAAATATTTCCGCGTGTCTATCTTATTTGGTCAGTAATCTATAATGCGGAATATCACATTGGTCTCATTGATCCGACACTCCATTTTTTTCTTCGATTGCACCGACCAGTTTGGCCAAGTACGAACATGGAGGTCCGGTTCTCGTCAAACTTCGATACAGGCGGGATTCTAATTCATTCGCGAGACCCTTCGAGCGTGCAGTTGCTTCATCAGGGCATACGTGTGTGTACGAGCATGCCATTATCTGCCTGATAATTCTTTTTTATCATCTCGGAATCACAAATAGAAAACAACACGAAGTTTCGCTCTTTGTTAATCTGTTATCCTCCCATATTTCTTCCTTTTATTTCATCCGTATCTCTCCGGTAGTGCTCTATACCACGCTAGCCGAGAAAGTTTACAGCTATTGTAAAACCTTATCAAACAGCGGGCCCCCAAACCTTCTCTCGAAACGAGCGCGTCGAGCACTTTCGTGGCTACAGTATTTTGTGTTTCTTTGTTTCTATTTCTCCTAAACCTCGGATGTAAACTACGGTCAAATCATAACATTACGTATCGCAGTATTTTTGATCAGCGTTATTCGCAGTAACATCCGTATCGTCGCATAGAAAGTTAATCATTGTACGCCCTTATAAATGAAGATATATATATATATATATATATATATATATATATATATATATATATATATATATATATATATATATATATATATATATATATAATATATATATATATACAGATGAAATAGATGATCAGAGTTTCTTCCGGCTACCGTAAAAAAAAGTTATAAACTTCGAGAATAGTGCAGTATAGGAAACAAAACAATAAAATATTTATTTATTCCTAACAGTTTCGGCTGGTGGACCAGCCTTCTTCGGAGGATGTAAGTGAAATGATACAAGTTCCCGTAGCAGAGGGTCACCCTCACAGTTTAAAGACCCTCCAAAAAAAAAAAAAGACAAACGGCCGAACGAGGTAGCAACAGATATATATATATATATATATATATATATATATATATATATATATATATATAGATATATATATATATATATATATATATATATATATATTTAGCGAGAGAGAGAGAGAGATAGACGAATGAACAAGATGACGCTTGATTGAACGGTATGCCCCTGTTAACGCCATTTCAGGGCACAAACGCTTCGCAGGACGTTGTCGGAGTAACTCGCGTAGACGCCTCTCTATGAAAAAAAAAAAAAATGACGTCGTATTATTATCTATTTATCAATAGCATGAGCAGATTTTGTTTTTGTTTTTTTGGAGGGAGGGGGATTTTTAAAGCATTCTTTATGTTTGTGCGTGCGCTTAATTGTACGTATGGATACAATTAAGCGCACGCGAACAATTGTACCTATACGTACAATTACAATTGTGCAATTGTACACGCGAAGAAAACTGAAAAGTTTCAGAGAAGGGGGAATAAGCCCCCCAAGACTAGACCACATCTTTCTGTCGACCTGTCAATTTGTGTTTGCTAAGTGTAATGGGCGCAGCTACAGCGCTTATTACACTTAGCTTACCTTCATGCTATTGCTATGAACTAGCTGGCATCCAAATGTTTCGGTGCCAACTTTCGCGCAACTGTGCCTCAGTGTATAGAACTCCATCTAATGCGTCCAGTGACAATATTTCCTATACAATGCATCGCTCAGAGATTAGATACTCTACTACAAATCATGTGCTCACGACAAGTATTATCACATCAACACTCCGCGGACCGAGCTAGTCGAAGACTGTGTGTTCGTATGTCGTCTACTCGCTATCACTCAAGCCATGAAGATCCCCTCACTTATCCGGTACATGCCAGCCAAGATGTATCGCCGTGGCACGAAAGATCCAGCAGCACCGAACACGTCTTCTGGCTGGTGACCTGCTGTGACGTTAATTGCGCCTGGGGTGATAAATGAACACCTAAAGGAATTCACTGCTCTTCGCGTCCAGTACCGCTGTCAGAAGCACCGCTCCTCGTTTCCAATGTTTATAGCAAAGATGAGAACAATCGAAACATGCTGCCATTTTTTTTTTCGCTAACAGATGCCACACAAGGACCACCCATTGGCACTGGAGATTTTACGAAGGGATAAAATCAATGTTCATGAAGAAATACAGAGTAATGTACATATATTACCAAGAAAAGATTTTTGGAGCTCTGAAACGGACTATACTCCATAGCTGCTTGCAATACCAAGCATTGAATTCTCAGTAGATGGCATTATCAGAAAGAGAGACATGTTCATCCAAGCTGCTCAACAACTGGCGCTTTATCAGATACACATGCGGTATCCAGGGTACATACACATTGACACAGGTGGCTTAAGTATTACAACGTCTTCAACATCAGTATTGATTATACCACAGCTCAATATTCAGGAATCATTTAAATTATGTCGCATGACGTCATCTACTCTAGCTGAGCTTTTAGCTATTCTGTATGCTTTAAAGTTTATAAACTGGGCAGCACACGCGAGAATATGGGTACTTTTCAGCGACTCACAGGCCGCATTAAGATCACTCTCCAGTACAAACACGACAGCAATTAGTGATAGTATGAGTTACGAAACACTGAAGGAGCTCACCAAAGCAAGCAAGGCTCAACATGAAATCAAATTCCAGTAGATACCTGGCCATTGCAATATTCCTGGAAACACAGCTGCCGATGAAGCAGCATGACAAGCACATCGTAAAGACATTACTATCTATTTTTTTACCGATTTAGAAAAATTTATTGCGTAGTATTATAAAGATTACAACTATAAGAATGAGCAAAACTGATTGGTTTGACCAATGTACAAATAGCTGTGATTTATATCACATCGATTTATTTATTGAATTCAAAATTACGCTGGCATTAGATACAAGTATGGAAACTCTAATTCACCGATTGAGGCTAGGCACCGCATACACAAAACATTTTTTTGCACAGAATTGGCAGAGCTGAAACTCTCGAATGCGAATGTGGATTTATAGATGAAGGCGTATGTCTTCTTCTCATAGACTGTGTCCACGTCATGACCGGCCAAGACACCGTCTTAAATTAGAAATGTAGGCATTAGACCGCAGACCATTCAGCATCAGGAAACTTCTGGGCCCGTGGCCAACCGAGTTTTACAGTCACACGCTTTAAAAGCATCATCACGTTTCTTACAAGACAGCGGAATTGCGGAAAAGTACTAAGAAATAACGAACTTTCATTTGTATAACACATGTACTTATTATGCGCAGTATTATGTGACACCCATCATATGTGTGTACTGAAGTGTATGACGTGTCGATTATTATGTACACATGAACGAATACATCTTCATAAGGACCAGACACGTGCTCTGCTTTTTTTGTGCTGGTTGGACTGAATATTAACGAGGGACATTATCAGAGACTTCATTCGTTGTATTTCGAACATTTCCTTATCATGTTGTTGCGATATATGCGTATAAGTGTGTCTTCGCACATCTGTGCCCAAGTGTTCTATTTTCCATGCACTGCTTTACCTTACTTTTCCATGCTTTACTTTAAGATACGTGTTCAAGTTTCCCTCAAGGGCTAAAGAGAAGCCGGCGCCATAATTGTGCGCCAACATCTCTTTATATATCATATCACTAAAAAAATAATAAGCAAGCTGCATGAAGATGAATCTTTCGGGAAAAAAATGAAACAGCGCGATAATGCGCGCAGCTCTAAATGTTGAAGTTCGGCACTATGTGAGCGTATGAAGGGCTTTCTTTCATTGGGCATATTTTCAAGCAACGAGCACAACACTCATAAAGCACCGCTGGAAAGCCTTTTACTTATTGCGAAAACTGGGAAAAGCACTTCGAATGAGACGAGAAATGCTGTTCTTCCACGTTTATTCACCTACATTATACCTTTAGGATTATTTCAAAAGCTCGCTTGGTATATTAGTTATTAGTGAAACAAAGCCCTAATCTGTAGCCACACACATGCATCGGAATATACATAGGCGCAATATAACACCAGAAACAAGCTGACGCTGCCAACCACGTACTCCTCCAAGCGTGCATGTATTTCTGTGTAAGCTAGAAAAAATGACAGAGTATAACATATTACAACGCGAGTGAGACTATACACTTCATTTAGGCTATTATGAACCTTGCGGCAGAAATTTTCATCAATACTGTGTACCCCTCGCATTGCGCAGCTGTTTTGAGCTGAACCAAAATGCAGCTGTCATTGTAACTGGTGGTCGATCTTACAGCTCCGCAATTACAAGCGTGCACGCCATAACCGTCATACTCGGCAGCCGGTCCCCGCCACGATACTGAGCCACCGCTGCGTCACTTCGATGCGAGCATACATCAAGAAGAATCTTCATTTACGGCGAGGGGGCATCTCAAGGAGCAGCGCCACAAAACCTCTTGGTCCTCCATCTACGCGTGATAAGTAAATCCTAACGAATAAAGGGATAAAGCCAACCCCATGCTCCAATGTAACTTATCTTGCCAGGCGAGAGATTAGCGCTGAGAAGCTTATCCGTTTCGAGAGCAAAGAAAAAGGAGCTGTTTCGTTGTGCCCCCAGACGGGCACAGTGAGTACCAATTTCCGAAACACAAAGCACAAGTAGCAGTACAGCATCGAGGTCTCCGAGGAAGCTACAATCCGGTCTCAGTCTAACGAACTCCACGTGGTCATGCAACCACATCGCCTCAAATCAGTCATTGGCAATAATCACTGTGAGTTTCCCATATGGAAGGTAAATTGGCCTGCCTTTGGTGAACTACTGATGCCGGTTTGGTCAGCGAAGTTTACGCAAAATTTTTATTTAGAGCTTTTTTAAATTTGAAGCGTTACCCGGCCGCAGCACTTTTCTTGGCATTACGGGGGGGGGGGGGGGGGGGAGGGCACTAAAATTTATTTTTACAGCCTTGCGGCCAACCAAATCCAGGGGTAACAAGATCTCTTGGGTAATCATTTAGGAAACGGGAATGTTTTAAATGGTCAATCCTTGTGGTGCATGGCCCAACTCCCAAGTTTGTTATCTAAAAGAGGTAACTGTTGGTTGTAGATAATTCGAATATTGCTTGCCGTTTACTTAAAAAATGTTTAAGCCTAAGATGGTCTTGACTCTTTCAAATATTGCAACACAAGGTTTCTCTTCGTGTGTCGAGAACCCTATGATCAATCATACCATCTCGAAACGAACCCGTTTGCATTAGACCAAATCCGCTGAAGTGAACGAAAATGTAACTTGTGAAACAATTTCAACACAAGTGAGACACGTTTAATGCAGCTCTGACATAAATACTTTATGCAGTCTATTTAACTTCTTGAGTCGCACGCTGAAGGCTTTTTTGTAAAAAGTCAAGGCTTTTCTTTGCGCTGCTAACAGCGTTTTCAATTTATTGAGTGGGTGCTGCTCTATTTGGCCTACGCACAAACACTGCTCTTTTGAACACTCCGCCTTCACCAGCATACGACTGTGAAAACCCAAATGAAAGCGATTGAACATCGTAACTTCGTTTCTGGCCAAGTAGCGTAAGCAACACGTAAGTTTCTTGCTGCACGTAACCGTGAAGCGCACCTCTATGAAATTTGAAGGCTCCTAGCACGGGATGGCAGTGTAGCGGTTACGGTGCGCGGCCACTGGCCCGGAGGTCACTGGTTCGATCCCAATCACATTTCGATTGAGACTGAATGGTAGAGGCCCGTGACTGTGTCACATCCGCACACGTTTAAAAAAAAAACACCAGATGATCGACATTACCGGAGTCTTGCACTACGGCGCGCCCATTAATAATATCGTGGTTTTCGCACGTAAAACGCCGGATATTATTACTATTAGTGTCGCATGAAAGGACGCCGAGCCGAAACCTGCCACCCCATTGTATAGAGACGAACCAACTATCCGGGCAGCGTCGAAGCACTCGTACAGTACCACCGCCATGTGTGCGCACAGCATGCTGCGTCGCTGCTCAGTAAGATACATACAGCTGCTCCGCCTCATAAATTATGTGCAGTGCTGCGGAACCCATGCCGCGTTCGTGTTCTTTTCTATGCCCAGATTGTGTTTGCGAAGCACTGAACAGTACTCCGGAAAGCTGAACAGTACTCCGGGGCTGGTGGCAAAATGGCGCCACATTACGTATACCTTGACATAGATTTTCATATAATGCATGAAACTCTATGTCTACTGCATATATGGCTGCCTACGTTATGGTGAAAGCGTTTTATCTGAGGTTGGTTTCCATTACGCAGACTACAGGAGTCGTTGCTGGGGCGTTATATGGGCGACGATGCGGCTATCCGCTTGAAGAAGCGTTACAGCGAGCATTACACACCCATATGAAATGACTGAACGAAGAGTGAATGTGAAGCAAGAACGGCAGTACGCCCCTCTCACAAAGTCATTACTCGACGTTTTCACGCCTTATCGTAGCCTACTCTAACGATGAAAGTGAAGCAGCCGCCAAAGTAAACGTTTACCAATAAAACTTAACCGATATCAGTGAGCACTCAAGGAACCTACTGACTGTCTGTTGATATCTTGTTCTGGTCGCAGTCCATAACGCTATAAAGAAATCATCAAACACAAAATATCACTGGTGTCTCTCGTAGGCGTCAACGAGATCGCTGCTCAAAATAATCATCATGTCCCCATTTCACGTCATCAATTCAATTCAATTCGACTTTTATTCAGCATTTTCCTTAAAAATTTTCTCGAATAAAATACAAGGAAAAGAGCAAGAAGCTTCTGTGTTAGCACCTTGACGCGGCTCCTGCGCCCTTTTTCTTTGGCACCAATAATCCGCACAGCACAGATACGAAGACATCTGGACATTGATCTTCACGCTTCAAGAAATCAGAAAGCAAAGCAGTTCATTACATGTGTGTCAGGCTTACATAAAATTGAATAAATGCTAGAAAAAGAGAAAAGAACAAGTAAAATAAAAACAACGTACAATAGTCATGAAACCATACACGCGTCGCTAATTAGCTACCAAATACTAGCGAAAAATAGGTATAAAATCATACAACATTAAATCTGAAGAACAAAAACCTAAACTTGGGAGTGGTATACCTACCTGAAACACTGACAGGTGAAAGATTACATGTTTCACTTCTAACAAAGAAAGACGTTTTAAAATAAAAAGAAGCATTAACGTAGAATGGCAAACTTCATAAATGGGCACTGTTGTACGACGTTTTCTTTCGCTTAAAACTCTAGCCGCATAAATAGAAGACCTATAAACTGCATGTGGCCATTCAGAAACCAGAAGCTTTTCAAGTTCTTCTTTAGACATACTAATGATAGCAATGTTTTTTTTTTATTTTCAGACGTTTTAAAACAAGCTTGAACAGAGTGTTCAAGTCTTTTAACGTCACAGACCACCGATAGTTGTGACGTCAACATAATCATATAGTCGTGATATCACAGTGACATCCCGTGGCACGACGTCATCTCATGACATTAAAGCTTGATGAACGGTGGGCCGATCACGGAGCCAATGGGATACCACAATGGGTGGAAAAAGGTGGCAGAGCTGGAACAATGAATGAATGATATGAACTGTGTTTGGACCAGGATCCTTGTACTTCAGCCTTAAGGTGAGTGGCCTCCTAAGTCCAGGTAGTCATGGCTCGCTGCCACCCCTTGAGCCCGGTTCACCAATTGTAGCTGGTTGTCAGGGTCTTGCGTCACCAGCAAAGCCTCCCGCTGGTCTTCGCATGCTTCCTCTTGATCCGTTTCTTTCTCTTCGTTTGCACTTGGCGGTGACAACAGTGGTATGTTCAGTTTGTTGCGACACTGCAGCACCACGTGGCGCAGATTGTTGCGCGTGTCTGGAGGGCAAAACTTGCAGTCCCACCTGAACGTTCCTGGATACATAGCGTGCATCAATGTTCCTCGCGGTATAAGTTCCGGCTTGTAGTCTTCGCCATGTCACCACTTGTTTCCTACTCAGTCTCTTGTGTGCTGGCGGGTACTACTTCCTCTGTTTCCTGTAGTGTGCCAAAATGCTGGAACAATACACCTAAAATAAGGAGGCAAAAATGTCTTTCGCCTTCCAGTCGTATTTGGCGAGTTCATAAAGGAAACTGCGAGGGTTTTTTTTTTGTTTTTTAATAAACGATGTTGCTAAACATGCAGCAATAGTTCTTCCCTTTACGAACCCACACACTTTGCATTCGTTTTCTTAATTGCCTATTAGTGTCGTTTACGTTAAGGGAACAGACACACGCTTCTCACTCGACAGGTATACAAGTGCTAATCCACAGCAACGACTCTCACAGGTCGCGTGACAAGGTTGGACTCGTGTGCGTACTCCTAGCGAAATGAAGTCGCGAAACGACAGATCGCCTCATAGCAGTGATAGAAATGCGACACTTAGCAGACATGATACACGCACCGAACAGCTCTATCTTTCGTTTTGTTTTTTTTTTCAATATAAATCTGCTTGTACACCGTGTGGAGTTTGTATGATCATTTTACCGGTAATACGTTGGCTGACGCAAGTTACAGCTTTCACCAAGGCTGCACGGTATTCCTAGGCAGCCGTACGCAGGCACGCGGGTCTCCAGTCTGCAAGGCGTCCACCGACGCGCGTGCAACGCGCGTCGGCGATTGTTTGCGCGTCGTCACAGGTGGTCGCGGCGGTAACAGATCGGCCCGGACACGGCGAGCAAGACCGCCCTCCCTTCTTTCCATTGTCTGTTTTGACGTCGAATGACGTGCATCGTTTTCCCGAAATGTGCCTGTATCTATATTTACACGAGGGATCGGAGTTCTTGAACCAGGAGCAGATGCGTCGCGATACGCAGAAGGACGCGGATGAACGAGGGGCGCAGTGCAAGAAAACACATGTGCGTCGAAAACCATTTTTTTTTCGATATTTTTGGACTACGTGTCGAAAACACAGCGGGAGGCTTGGGTTGGTCAAATAGGACTAGCCGTGTAACTGTGCCGGCTCAGGTAGCTTTTACGCTCGCGTGTATTCTCTTCTCTTCTCGGACAGAGGCTTTAGTCGGTGAAATTGCGTGACTTCCTGACTGTGCGAGTATTTCTCGGCGAATACGAATCCGGTTGCAAGGTGGGAAATTGTGGCGATCCGCGAGTCCGCAGATATATGCAAAAAAAGAACCAATTCCAGCGTACGTTGCCTCGAAGGGTATCTGTGTTTTTGCTGTGATGACTCCGTTGCAACGAGGTTTATCGGCCGTGAACTCGGGAGCGAACAAACGCAACAGACCCGAAGACGAAGCGCACGTTGGAAGACGATGATGACTGTCAGCCAGAGCAGGTGATGATGTTTGACTGCTGTCCAGATGAGGATGAAGCGCATAATAGATGCCTAATAGATGTCAAGTTTTTCACCGTGTTTTGTCATTATGTGTAGCTGGGGACGATAACCGCATTATAAATTTTTACCCATAAAATTCTTTAAGTATCCTTAATCACCTTCATGATAACATCACGAAACTCACCTTGAATCACGCACCTTTATAATTTGGTGACCGAGAAATCAAAAGCCACAAGAGAAGGCCCTTCTATAGATTACAGCTCGTGCTAAGCGCTGAGACCTCACGTTACAGCGTGGCAGGTTAACCGTTTCTATAGAATTCTTATGCGGTGATATTTTTTGTCATTACTAAACTGACTGCACACAACGAATTCGTTCTACCGTACACATTACCTTCTTGCAATGTCTAGGCCTCATCTTGTGTCGACTCACTTTACGGCATGAACCATATGGATTAAGAGCACTTAGTGCCAAAACTTACCTGCACCAAATACGAAGAAAGATTGCCTGTATTAATTGAGGAAAGCAAAGTAAGAGGACTGTATTGGAGACAGCGAAATCTAGAAGCATCCGCTAGAGCAAGAGACTGACACACGTAACCCGAGGCCAGTACTCGACTTTATTAATCGCGAAGGTTTTAGATCACCGCTCTCAGTCACCCGTTTCCGCGTTAAATGGCCTCTCCGTGGGTGTCGTAAATGCGCGACCGAGTGTCTGTCACAGGAACAGGGCAAGCTCCACTGTAATTGGCAAGCCACCATCTGCTAAAGCATAAACGTGGAACAAAAAGCTATTTCAGAATCAGCGGCCTCAATTCAGTCATTCTAAGGGTCGGCATTGATGTGTTGCTTGAAGTTTGACAACAAATCCGCTTCATAAATGATCCATATATGAATAACGAAATGTGAAAAAGGCCCTCCGAATGACAACCTTGGCGGACGTATTTTTCAAGCTGCCCCCTTCCCCGCGCCCCTCGTTCCAACCTTCTCCTTTATGCGGCTCGCTAGCTGGAGGTGAGTTCCAGACCCCTGCATTAGAGTTTAAATTAGAAAATAAAGACGAGCTCGCATGCTTAATTCAATCCCGTTATACCTCTTGACTGTTTTTCTGAAACAATCCGAATAAAACCTAACAAGAAAAGCTCGTCGTATAGTTGAGCGTGACTATAAACACACATTCACGCACCATTCGTGAACGAAGCTTGTCCTTTATTGTTTTCTTTTTCATCATGTTTGAACCCTGACCACCCTCGGCAACTTCTTCGGGTAAGTGTTGTCTGCTAGGTTAGTGTCATTTGTCGCCTCCTTTAAATGTCCTTTGAATGACATCAGCGCCAGAGGGATAATTTTCTTCCGACGTTTGAATCGTTTCGTAGTTGTTTGTCCCTCGACCTTGAATAAGTACGCTGTGTTCTGAGGCCTTATCGCATTCAACAGTTTCGTGAAGTCCTATTGTTTGTCGTCGTGGTGAACAGCGTAAAGCATACCCCGCCGCGGTGGTCTAGTGGCTAAGGTACTCGGCTGCTGACCCGCAGGTCGCGGCGGCGGCTGCATTTTCGATGTAGGCGCAAATGCTGTAGGCCCGTGTGCTCAGATTTGGGTGCACGTTAAAAAAGCCCAGGTGGTCGAGATTTCCGGAGCCCTCATCAACGGCATCTCTTATAATCATGGTGGTTTCGGGACGTTAAGACCCATATATCAATCAACCAATCATATCAATCCACAGCGTAAAGCATTGTTAAGCTGTGCATATCGAGTTATCTGGTGAAGGAGAATGCAAAAAAGGGGTGACACTTATGACTTTGATCGCCTGAGTCTATATGTGTACAACTTGAAATTTGTCGAAGGTGAAGATTTACTGTAGTTATGCCTGGTCCTGTGGACCTCCACCATCCGTTGATTTGATATGTGGGGTTTAACGTCCCAAAACCACCATATGATTATGAGAGACACCGTATTGGAGGGCTCCGAAAATTTCGACCACCTGGGGTTCTTTAACGTGAACCCAAATCTGAGCACACAGGCCTACAGCATTTCCGCCTCCATCGGAAATGCAGCAGCCGCAGCCGCGATTCGATCCCGCAACCTGCGGGCCAGCAGCCGAGTACCTTAGCCACTAGACCACCACAACGGGCCATCCACCACCCGTTGTCGTAATGAATAGGACTATGTAAGAACACACGCTTCAAAAGCTACCAAGCTACGAATAGACTACAAACAGTTGTATGCATTGGCTCTCAGAAGTTCATTAAGTCACTAGCGATGTTTCCACACAACGAAGGGTTCCTCTCTGAATTCATTAATCATGCTACACTGCACTGGGGCAAAATAAAATAAATTGTGTGATCTTAACAGGCCATAAGCACCGATATGATTGCAAGGCACGCCACGGCGTGCCAGCTACTCCAGTGAAACTAAAACGTTTTTATTTTTTATGCATGTGCAATGAAGTCTGCTAAGTACTCGTGTATTGTCTTGTCGCGACTGCACCTGTCGTCTCCTCCTTGTTCGGTGCATAATAGTAACGGTAACGTGTATCATGCACTGGCGTAGCCATGCCCGTAACCAGGGAATTGCCCTATAGCTCCCTTCCTCTCCAGCGAAATTTTGATGGAGGAGGGTATTTTGCCGCAAATGAGTAATGAAAATTGCCTTTTTTTTTCTCCCGAGACGTTCAACACGTCCCCCTCAACCCCCCCCCCTCCCCCCCCGAAAAAAATTTCTTGGCTACGGGCCTAGGCGTAGCCATGAATTTGGTTAGAGAGCTGCAAACCCTTTGTCCCCCCTCCCAAAAATATTTTGCACTTCGTACATATGTATGTACGCGCACACATCAGAACACACGCAAGAACGTACTTAAAGTGTGGTTGGATGCCCCGCCATTCCTTTAGCTGATAAATGTTATGAATACGCCTCTGCAATGAGTGCTCTTCTGTGCGTGTATGTAATCTTTGTGCCCAGTTGAATAGCAGTGATATTCATCTTCAAACATGGCAAGAACACTTTTGGCTTGTTCATACGTAAAGACAACGTAGTGAAGGAAATTTAGGATAGGGATGCAGAAAGCAAGAAAATACGTAAGCATTCTCTATGGGTGTTCTAATGGGAGCCACGAACTATGAGGCAGGTTATGATGATGAGGAGGAGGATGAAGTCGGTGTTTTTCTGAACAAGGTCAGTGGATGGCTCAACAGCATTAAAACTGTGAGACAGCAAGAGGACGCAATAAACAACGGCTTTATGAGTCTCTCAGAATTCCCACACCTGTGTGAACGATGCTCGGAAGAGGGGGGGGGGCGGGGGCACAAAGGAGGTGAATGAATGACGCTAGTCCGGCAACCCTTGAAAGGAGCATGGCGCTCAGAGTCAGGGAAGGGAGTCGTGAAGGAAAGGCAGGAAGAGGTGGAGAAATACATATACACTCCTCCATATTGCAGTCTCATTCTCGTCTATATATGGCCCCAGCGTCTTATTGCCATAAACGGCGTCCATTGAACAGCGGCGCAGTTGTCCAGAAGCGTTGTTAGGGCAAATACCTCATAAATATATAATTTCTTATTAAAACATTTATTAATGAAGACTGGTAAATACATCTTCCGTGAATAAAATCTACACTCTCACTAACTCAGCCTTAGCATACGTAAGTCTGATTCTCAAACCGGCCAACCAATCCAGAGTGGTCCAGAGTGGTACTGATCAATGGCAAGGCTGTACCCACTCGAAGTTCTCGCTCTTTTTGGAAACGTCGCTCTTCTCCTGGGAGATTCTCCAGTGCCAACATCACAGGCGTCTGTGCAGGAGCATGAATTCCGAGTCAACGCTCATGCTCTAGATTTGTGTTACTTGTCATTGTTCCATTCTCACTAAGCTATCAACCACGACCACATGCCACAGCCACCGACCAGACCATATACCCTTGCGGGCTCTGCCGCAGCCGATATATATTATACGTAATCTTCTGCCCCACAAAAGCCGTCACGAGAGTTCTGTCACGCTATTTGGTTTCGCATAACCTTTCTGTCAGTATTTCATGTAATTCCAGGAACGACTTCTGCACGATTGACGGCAAGGTACGAGTGATATGTCATGTCATCTAACAGGCTCGACCTGTAAAGCGTCACCACATTCAGTCTTCAGCTTGGAGTCCGATTTCAGGTCCCACACCGTAAAAACGGAGCTTAGGGTCATGGTTACAACATGCCTTCGATCAGTGGGCATCGGGACAATGGAATAAAATGCACTATAAAAGGGTCAAATGCCCAAACCTTTCCATTAGTAAATGTTTGTCATTGATAGGCCTCCTTTGCGAATGCTATTTCTGGTGTCTAAGTGTGCTGTTTTTTTTTTTTTTTCGCACAAAGGTAGTATATGCCGGGGATGACCAAGACTCAGCCAGCATCGTTTTCGTCCCGCATATGACATGGGGTAATGGCGCATAAGCAGGCCACAAAGAAAAACTTTTAGAAGCTTTCTCGAAGCGGGTGATTCAAAAGCCGAATGCACAACCTCTCGGTCCACGACGATAGCTGCTGGACGCTCTATGCACCGATTCCTATGGCGAAGGGATCAGCCACGTTTGTTCGTTTATTTACTTATTTTCGTAAGAGTAATTACACCATGCGAGCAGTTTTGGGAATAATGCCCCAAAGGAGGCAACGCGGTGTTTAACGTTTACCCGCCGTTCACGTCGCCATTGTCACTGCTATTCTTGTTCATTATCGACGGGTGTCTTTTCGTCGAGCAAGATAGCAAAGCGCAAAAAGAAATTGCGACTACAAAGACACCGCCTCTCCGGCAAGTCATATAGTACCGTAGGGAATAGCGCAGTGTGGCAACCGTTTCGCCGCCAGCGGTGGACCCCCCTTTCTTTTTGGTGCCCCTTGAGGCAGACTGTGGATGAGCGTCCGACGAAAGGCCGTGTGACACTTATTTTTATGCAGCCAATCGATCGCAAATGCGAGCGGCATCGCAGACGAGCACGCCAACGCCAACAACCCGCGCGGACAAGCCAAGACAACGGCGGCAAAACGAGCCCTCCCAGCCTCAGTCTTTGTCTCCCGTTTTTTTTTTTTTTTTTTGTTTCTGCTGCGCACACCATGCCACCCGACAGCTTGGTTTCCAGCGACAACGCGCTGGGCACGAAGCAGTGTACTTTAGGAGCAGTCGCCAGAGACGCAACCGCTATACGATTAGCCTCGAATAACGGCCCCAACGTCCACTCGTGACATTTGGTAATGCACGAAATTGCCACACACAAAGACGGTCACGCCATGGAAACGGCCTCCCACAAGGCCGTTAAGTCGCCTGATTGATTTCTCTAGCGCACTGTACTCGAGCCCGTCTCGTATACAATTGCCTCCGGTGCGGTGTAGGCGTGTGTGCGCCTTATTTATGTTCTGTATATTCGGACGTGCTCGTTTCGTATTCCTAGTTGCTTCGGTGAGGTTCGGAGAGGTATTATTCGTCTCGTATGACAATTGAAAGCCATATATCAATGGAATCACCGTATGGTACATTCGGATAGTAGTTGAAGAGCGCTCTGGAGGCTAAGAAAAATTGATGTCAAAGAGTACCGGAGCATTACTGCTAACATAAGCAGACAAATACTCGATGATAAAGGAAGAACGTGACGTGTATGAACGCTTGTTTAATGTTGTAGAGCGTTAAAGCGGTCGGTTCGATTCACCACTGCACGCCCAGAGCGCCATCTAACGGCAACGCGAAAACGCCACCACTCAAATGTGAACTACCTCACACAAATAGTAAAAAAAAAAAAAGTGAGACGTCTTGTTTTCTCTGAGACACAACCCCTGAGAGGTCGTCGTTCATGAGAAGCTCATAAAGGGGCTCCTAGCGACTTGTTCATATCGATGGACGAGAGCGATTCTTTTCTACTGATTGTTTATTTTTTTTCTTAAAACGTAGCGAAAACTTTACCTAAACGCTACCGTCAATCAGAAATTGTAGAGACATTCACCAGTGCTGTTTTATTGTAGGCATATTAGGCCGATACTTTCTTAAAGTCAGCCAAAATCTGAATGAGCGAATGTTTTTTAAAGTTCCCTAAACTACTGTGAGTTCAAAGATGAGAGAGTGGCTTGTTTTTTGAATTCGTCACCATTTCTAAAGGGGCTATCTCCTCTTCATTAACTTGTTTCTTGGTGAAGTACGTGAACAATGACGCCACTAAGCCTTGAACCTAGTGGAATTTCGCGCTTTCCGGCTGCACGCTATTATCTCCGCTTGCGCAGTCGAAAACAAAACAATACGAAGTGAAATAAGTTGAACGCACATGACACTAATGTGAGACAGCATAGAACGGGCATTCCACGGCATGGCAAAGCGTATTAGAAAACCATTCGCAACTGGTATTCCTCGTGTATGCACCAATCTGGGGCTTAGTAGGTGCGAAGCACCTCAGGGACTCGGCTTGTCAACGTCTAGTGTCTTCACGGTGTCTCACGTGGTCACGGTTGGCCATAAAACAAATATGCGCTACGAAATTTTGGTGAGCCCCATTACTCGGCACTGGTCCACTGGAAATCGAAGAAGGCATCAACTATAACCCGTCAAATAGCCGACGGTGTCAGTGGAGCTGAAACAACCAAAAACCGGCATGTAGGAAAGAAGAAGAAGCGCTTTTAGGGTAAGCTGCATTTCGAAGCAATTTTCCGACAACGTTATAGCAGAGCGGACACACGCTTTCCTGAATGCCCAGTTTCAGGCTTGGTACCCGCATGTGCCTCATCAAAGAAATCTCTCTCAAAACACTGTACACTTCACCCCTTCCCAGGTTTACCGTCATCAGAGCCGAAACACCCTTACTTTGCCTTTTTTTCTTGATAACGTCAGGAACGGTGCCAAAAAAAATTCGCCCCGTTTATGCATGTTACACTGAAAATGTCGTCGAAAGACGATACGATACTCTTGCGTCTGGAGAAAAGGAACAAAACGTTTATTTGATGTTCCGCGCAAGAAAATCGGTGAATGCTATTCTGGAGGCGCTGCGTCAGAGCACCACGAGCGTGCAGCGGAGGCGAACGAGCGCATCAAGTCACGTCACAGGTGAGTCATGAGTGCTACCTGGCAGTTATCCTGGAAAATGAGGCGCGTGGCATACGCACACGTCTCTGGGGTGATAAGGTATACAGCGCAAGGCGACGGGTAGGTGCCACCACCGTGTCATCTTGGCAAAGCGTTGGAAACACTTGCCTTTTCGTGCAAGCGTTGCATGGTCAGCGCAGCGTGATAAACGCTACGGTCCTTAGAATTACTTATGTATGCATTTTCTAGTAAAAATACACACATACAGAATATTGACGCGTTGTTATGGTGCTTCAGATATCCGCAATAATTGATTTTTAATTTACAATCGCACAAGTACGAACGCTGAATCTTGAGCAATATTGGTGGGCGCTACGGATGGGGTCGGCCGTTTCGAGTATTGTTGGCCACTTTGGTGCCGTTTAGGGTACCGTTAAGGGTGAACAAACAGATAAATGTATAGACAGACCAAAATTTTTGTGTCGAAGGTCCCCAAGAAGGACTATCTTCTATAAAAAAACGTGAAGCTCGTTCTTTGTATTTTCATAAGTTGTTTAAGGGCGGCTCCTATACTCTGAACTATATGGAAACTGGCTGCCAACGCCCTAGTATGTAACTATATAGCCTCCGCACTTAGCAGCGTACGGTTGTAGCCAATGAAACATCGCTGCGGATGACAATCGAGAGGGTATAACAGGACTGGCAAACTTGATCGCGTCAGGCTGACACCTCCTTATTCTCGGCAACGGGATTACGCCCTAGTCGGACAAGCTCAGAGCATTGCCTCGTGGCTGCCGTTCTCGCTCATCACGTCAGGCCGTTCGATGGAGGGCGCAACGGAAAACTCTTGAGAACAAAGAGAAGTAATGCGCGCTGTCTGTCCCCCTGCGCAGTCTTGTAAATGCAATTCAGCTGGAGTCTTTATGAGGACCGCGCCGCGCGTCATGCACACAAACGAATTACATCTCGCTGATCATACCCGCGCACATACTAAAATATGTAAGAACTTACGAGTCCTTTTTTTTTCTCTCGCTCCTTCACAAAACTGCCAATGGTACACTGAGTCATGCTGTCTGACTTATGGGTCTTTCTTTCCTTCTTTATTTATTTATTTATTTGCTTATTTCTTTTCCCTTTTTATGTTTACCTTTCTTTCCAAGCCCGTTATTTCTCTTCCTCCAAGGGTCGCGCAGAAACAGGTAGAACTACCTTTCGGCGATGTCAGGTGATCATCGTTCTTACTAACACTTTCGTACATATTACAGTTCAGTGCCTAGGGCGCTATTCAGTTGTGCGTAGGAGATGGCTAGTATCAATAATCTCCAGTGATACCATCCGCCCTTTGATATACGCCGGTATCACACGTGTGCTCAGGTTTAGATGCTGGTTGCAAGTAAACCAAGGTAGTCAAAAGCTAAAACCACACCTTCAAGCGCGGCCTTCTTCATAGCGCAAGTGTTGCTGCCTTGGGGCACTCAAAATTTAGTTCACATAGTGTCCTGTAAAATGAGCATTAACGCGAAGGGCCCCGTCGCTGATGGCAAACGCCAATGACCTATGACGAAGAGCGGCGTTGCGATATTTATTGTAAACTAAACAAAGTTTGGCTTGAGTTTTAGTTCTACCATGGGCAACGTCACAGGTTACCACAGAAAGAAAGAAAGAAAGAAAGAAAGAAAGAAAGAAAGAAAGAAAGAAGAAAGAAGAAAGAAAGAAAGAAGGAAGGAAGGAAGGAAGGAAGGAAGGAAGGAAGGAAGGAAGGAAGGAAGGAAGGAAGGAAGGAAGGAAGGAAGGAAGGAAGGAAGGAAGGAAGGAAGGAAGGAAGGTGGAAAAGGCAGAAGGGAAGGGAAAAACGGCGAGAGCAGTCAACTAACCCTATAGGGACCTGTAAATGTTAGTCGAAAGATGAGAGACAGACCGAGAGTTAAGGAAACCAGTGGTTCATGCAAAAGAAGCTTTATGGAAGAAGGAGTCATAGGATTGTTCACACAGGAGGTTATAAAGGGTGGTATATAAAACCTTCTTGAGCGTGATGTATACACAGCTTGACGCCCTGGATGAATGCAACGCGACCGCATACAATCTCATTTTTTCGTTCGTTTGCTTGCTGCTTTAAAGTGAGGGCGTTACTTGGCATCTGTCACTTCGTGTGTGTCGCGTTTTTTTTTTTTTTGCTTGTATGTGTCACTTTAATACATATGCCGCTGTGAAGCTCGGAAACAGCAACACTATACTCCAGCGACATAAGAAGTAAGGCACTTGCATTTACACATCCTAAAGATGACTTAGGCGCCCCCGTAGCTTTTTTTTTCTGTTTAAAGTTGTTCGTCGAGGCCTTTCATGGTGTGCAAGGTTTGAGTGCCCGCTGCACTTCCGACAAGACGCGCCTTAATGTCGAATGCTTCGAACGTACAGTATACGGTTTCACTCTTTGTGGTCACTCTATAAGGCATTGCCAACTGGCCATGAGGGAGCTGCGCAGCTCGATGTGGCCCGTCCCATGTTTGCTGACATCAGCCGTTAAAGGTACAGAAAACACAGATGCGTGCACCCGTCTCCAGTGTTATATGGCCACAATTTGCCCACTCGTGTGGAGGGAGGGAGACGCAGGCATCGCGTTCCAGTTTGACCGACCGCTTCTCATTAGTGCATTGAAAGACGATAGTCTTCCTTGGGGACCTTCAACGCAAAAATTTTGGTCTGTCTGTCAGTACACTTGTATGTTTGTCCACCCTTAATGGCACCCTGAACCGCACCAAAGTGACCAGACGATACTCTAAACGGCCGACCTCATCCGCAGCGCTTACCAATATTGCTCAAGGTTCAGCGTTCATACTTGTGCGATTGTCAATTAAAAAGCAATTATTGCGCATATCTGAGGCACCATAACAACACGTCATTATTATGTATGCGTATTTTTTACTAGAAAACGCCTATATACATAAGTACCTTTAAGGATCGTAGCTTTTATAACGCTGCGCTGGCCATTCAACGCTTGCACGAAACGGCAAGTGTTTCGACGGCTTTGCCAAGACGACACGGTGGTGGCACCTACCCGCCGCAAGGCGTTCTACACCTTATCGCCTCAGAGACGGGCGCGCACGGCGCGTGCCCCGTTTTACAGGATAACTGCCAGATAGCACTCATGTCTCACGGGTGACAATACTTGATGCGCTCGTTCGCCTCCGCTGCACGCTCGAGGCACTCTAGCGCAGCGCCTCCAGAATGCCACTCACCGATTTTCTTGCGCAGAACATCAAATAAACGTTTTTGTTAATCTTTCCAGACGCAAGACTATCGTCTTTCGGCGACATTTGTGGTCTAACATGCAGATACGTGGCCAATACTTTTTTTATTGAGATAGCGATGACATGGACACTCTCGGCTGACTCGCCGTCATGTCCCGGTTATATATAGTGCCGCGCGCTTGAGCTGCCAGCGCAAAAGAGGCAGACGAAGTGGCAGTTCCCCTCGTGCCATTGTTCTGTTTTTGGCTGCGCTGAGCCGACCGCTCTTCGGACTTTTGTGAGGACGCCTTAAAAACGTCTCCTGTCTCTTTAACGTGACATTTTAATGGTGGAGGTGCGGGGTAACCTCCCCTATGCAACAGACTCCTTCTAGCAGCCGGAACGTGACCCAAAACCCAGAGCTTACGCCGGTACACCGTTTCAGTCGGAGGATTCGAGGACTGTCCCCCGAGTTTGTGCCTCACAGTACAAGTACGTCGACTGGTATGGAGAATACTGTTGCTGTCACCGCTTCCCCTACCGCTGGAGCCGCCGCTGCTCCAACCGCTGCACCCGCAGCTGCACCCACTCATTACACGCTACAAAAACCACGTGTTCCGAGTCCCTTTCGTGGTGGCCTCTATGAAGATGTGGAAGATTGGCTGGCTGAGTACGAGTACGTAGCGGATTTCAACGGGTGGGACGAAGTAGCGAAGCTCAAGAATGTGTACTTTAGTCTTCTGGATGGTGCTCGCACATGGTTCCAGAACCGCAAGGGCCTCCTAACGTCGTGGCATGAGTTCTGTCACAGGCTCCGCGAAACGTACTCGAGTCTCGATCGTCGAGAGCGCGCTGAAAGGGCCCTCCAGTCCCGCATGCAGATGCCTAATGAAGGTGTGGCTACATACGTGGAGGATATGGTTCATCTGTTCACTCGCGCCGATCCAACCATGCCGGAAGACAAGAAGCTGCGACACTTGATGCGAGGTGTGAAAGAGCAGCTCTTCGCTGGACTCATTCGTAGTCCGCCTAGAACGGTCGCGGAGTTCCTCACTGAAGCCGTCGCCATGGAAAAGGCGCTGCAGCAGCGGAACCAGTACGATCGGCAAGTGAATGCTACCTATACCACCGGGCTAGGCTCGTTCCCGACCGACGTGGGAGCGCTTCGCGAGCTGATACGTTCGGTTGTTCGCGACGAGCTACAACAGCTGCAACAGCTGAACCAGGCGCAGCAGCAGCCTTCCACGAATTGCATCGCCACCATCATACGTGACGAAGTTCAGCATGCGCTCGGCACACCTCGCCGCGGGACACCAACGCAGGTTGCTGCACCACTTCAGGCGTTCGCAACTTCAAGTGAACCTCTAGGGGTGACCTACGCAGACGTATTGAGACGCACCGTTCCGTCGTCCACGACACCATCCCCAGTGAGTGGTTTCCAGCGCACCACTTATACCGACACGTTCGAACACAACGCACCTGCACCAGTCCCACTACCAGCCGCAACCCCGTACGCCACACTGCAGTCCGCACAGGTGGTCCCTTATTTTGCAGACACTCGACCCGTCATGCGTAAATCCGACATATGGCGCATGCCCGACCGACGACCGCTTTGCTACCACTGCGGTGAAGCGGGTCACCTCTACCGAGACTGCCAGTACCGCCGACTTGGGCTGCAGGGTTTTCCTGCCAATTCACCCCGCCCCCGGTTTGGACAGAGACCACCAGAAATTGAAGATTTTATCGCTCGGCAGAACGTCCCACTCAGGCGTCAGTCGCGCTCACCGTCACCGCGGTCGTCATCTTATTCAGGCAACGGAAATCGAAGGCCGCAAGGACGGTCTCCGAGCCCTCGCCTGGAAAACTAACGCCAGCGACCTTTCGAGGCGAGGCCGCTGATTCTCGACGTGATGAAGACCTCGCCCTCCAATCGACGCGACATCGGACCAACGGAAATTCGACTACGCCGGCGCCTGTATCCCAGCTGAGCGACTTTTCAATGGACATACCTGTGCTGCTCGACGGTCGCAATTTAACTGCCTTAATAGACACTGGTGCTGACTACTCGATTATTAGCGGACAATTGGCACGTACCTTGAAGAAAGTGATAATGCCTTGGACAGGATCGCATGTACGTACAGCTGGCGGACATGTTGTAACGCCGGTTGGTTTGTGCACGTCCAGGCTACAAATACGAGGCTGCACGTTTTTGGTCAGCTCCATCGTGCTACGTGACTGCTCCCGCGAATTAATTCTCGGCCTCGATTTTCTTCGGGAATATGGCGCCGTAATCGACCTACGGCGACGCTGCATTTCCTTTTCGACAGTCAACGCTACGTCAAGGGACTCCAACCGCCGTACAACCGCCCTCCGTGTTTCCGACGACAGTGTCACAATACCACCTCGTGCAAGTATCCTAATTCAGGTGACTTCCGAAGGAACCAGTGACGGTGAAACAGTGGCAGAGTGCAACGTCTCCCTGCTGCTGGCGCTTGGAATTTCTGTGGCACGAGGCATCATTGACATTCGGAACGGTACAGCCGAGGTCATGATTACAAATTTCACCAATGAGCATCGTCACCTTTTCCGGGGCACTGCGGTCGCTTACGCTGAAGCCTTGGAGGACGTCATTGAGTGTTTTGCCTGTGAAGACAGTAGCCGCAATGGACAAACCGTAATAGATGTTGACATGAACAGTGCACTGCCAGAAGAGAACCAGAGGGCCTTGCGAGAGCTATTGTTTGAATTCAGGGCGTGCTTTGCTCAGTCGTCTAAAGTGAGTCAGACGCCAATTACACAGCACAGGATAATCACTTACGACGACGCAAGACCTATTCACCAACAGCCATACCGCGTCTCGCCGACAGAACGCGCAGCTATCAAGCAGCAAGTGAAAGAAATGATCGACGACGGCGTTATCCAGCCTTCGAACAGTCCCTGGTCCTCACCGGTCGTTCTGGTTAAGAAGAAGGACGGTACGCTTCGCTTCTGTGTAGATTACAGAAAGCTCAACAACGTCACAAAAAAAGATGTTTATCCGCTGCCGCGTATTGATGACTCGCTTGACCGACTACGACGAGCGAAGTATTTTTCTTCCCTGGATTTAAAGAGTGGCTACTGGCAAATTGAGGTTGATGAGCGCGACCGCGAAAAAACCGCCTTTGTCACGCCGGATGGCCTCTACGAATTTCGGGTGCTACCGTTCGGACTCTGCTCTGCGCCAGCTACCTTCCAACGCATGATGGACACTGTGTTGACTGACTTAAAATGGCAAAGCTGCCTTGTGTACTTGGATGATGTGGTCGTGTTTTCAACCAGCTTCTCCGAACATCTGAAGCGACTACGACAAGTACTTGAGGCGATTCGGACGGCTAACCTTACGTTAAAGCCGCAAAAATGCCATTTCGGTTACGAAGAACTAAAGTTCCTTGGACATGTCGTAAATGCAGAAGGCATATATATATATATATATATATATATATATATATATATATATATATATGCAAAAGCCACAAAAATAGCTCTGAAGAAAAAATCACAGCACATCCACGGAGTGAATTATGATGAGTGGGGATGAGCGTGCGTCCATCTGTCCGTCTATCGAAACGGGCGGACGCTTCGTCCCACTCATCGTCATTCATTCCCTCGATATGCTGTGAAAACCACTAACGCCTTCTAGTTATATTATCCCCAAATAAATATACACACCTTATTGAGCAACTCATAAACTGTAGGTGGCTACGTACTACTACTATACTACAAAGGAGGGAACGACCCGCGGCCTAAGGAGCTTCGCCCCTGAAATTCCAAGGTACTCGACCGGGCATTCGATCCAGCGACGCTTTGCTCCTCAGCACGCTGCGTTAACCAACAAGGCCGTGCCGCTTATGCTATCTCACTAATGCTGAGCTATATACTATTTACCACCAGCTTACCGTCAATTGACTTCGAAGAAAAACTCTTGAACAAAGCTTGCATGTCTCACTTGTAGTTAAGCTGCATGAAGAATGAGACAGCTTAGTTTCCTCATTCGGTGGAACTAGCCAATCTCCAGTGGTAGGTGGGAGTCGTATATCAAGAAACAAGACGCAAGCTTTCACTAGTTCTACCGCCGCTCGCCTCGTGGTCGATCCCCCGTGGTGAGTAGTGCCAATCTTCCGGAAAGCATCAGCATCATCTTCTACCATTCAGCTGCTTCCGGCGTCGGCGCCCACACTGCTACGTCTGGGACAATCTGAGTTGGACGCTTTGGTGAAGTGCATCAGAACTGTACTTTTCGCTATTATACCGGTATCGTCGCCGTCGTCGGGCGCAAAGGAAGGAAACGACGGCGAATTTTCTGCATGTAGTTCAGTCCTTGTGGTGCCACCGCGTGTTGTACGAACACCTGCGGAACACATATATGTGGGAATGCCAGTCACGCTGAAGCAAGGCGAGCTCACATACGTGCTAAGACTCAGTAAGAACGCGCTGCTGCACGTGGAAAAAGGGCTGCAGCTCAACGCACATTCAACCGTGTCCCCTACTTGTCATATGGTTCCTAAATATATTAATTAGCCTTACCTCGTATATGTCTGATGTGTTGCTATCGCATTCATTGCTTCGACCTTTTGCCGAAACAATGACATTTTTGTTTATCCGCAAGGCTGAGCGTTCTGACGCTGCTGTAACCTTAGAAAACTCCACTGTACTGTGTACAAGTGTTGTCAAGCGTTGTCAAGAGCGTGACAATTTGAGGCTGATTGCCAATCGACAAAAATGAAACGGCAATGGCGGGTATGGGCAGCACGTTCTCGTGCACTACCTTTTCGCAAATATCATCGACCTACAATATACATATATATATATATATATATATATATATATATATATATATATATATATATATATATATATATATATATATATATATATATATATATATATATCTTGCGCTTTTTTTTACCACTACGCGTTGCTGAAGGCTGGACCCTGCCGTTTGCAAAGGCTGTACATGCACCTGGTCACGCAATATCTAAAAGAGAATGTGCTCGTTCCGGCGAGGAGCATTCATTCGCTGTGTAATTTAGCGTACAGGTACAGCAAGAAAATGAAGCCGTAGCTGTTGTATTCACAAATGATTTCATGTCACGCGAGCGCGAACTCACGTGGAGCAATGCTTGCTTCGCTTCCAAACATCGAAAAATTGGTGTACACGGAGAACCGCATTGCAGCGCGAATTGTGTCGGTGCCGTGCATCGTTCAGTATACTGTTGCTGTCCTTAGGTACAAATCAAATACCTTCTCGCCGATGGGACCACATTTTACTATCATCATCTTCATCACCATCATCATCATCAGCCCGAGTACGTCCACTGCAGGACAAAGGCCTCTCCCGTGTTCTGCCAGTTCACTCGGCCCTGTGCTTGCTGCTGCCAATTTATACTAGCAAACTTCTTAATCTCATTTGCCCACCTAACCTTCTGTCTCCCCTAACCCGCTGGCCTTCTCTGGGAATCCAGTTAGTTACCCTTAATGACCAGCGGTTATCTTGTCTACGCGCTACATGCCCGGCCCATATCAATTTCTTCTTCTTGATTTCAACTATGATATCCTTAACTACCGTTTGTTCCCTAATCCACTTAAGTATGATTCCCACTAAGTCCAAGACAGACACTTCCTTTTGTGGACTAGCGTTTAAGAGTGCTGCTATATGGTTACCTACACCTCGCGTCTATTATCTTTGTCTATCGCTCCATGCTGCATCATACGAATGAGCCAGCGCGAGTACAATGCGAACACGAGTAAGGAAACGCACAGCACGGGGCCTAACTCTAAATTCATCACGTTAACCCCAACAGTGTACTACACATAATACGCACTTTTATCGTGAACGCCAGTAAAGCCTATTTTGGGAAGGCACGCTGCAGTCGCTGCAGTGCACTACCGGTATAGCGAGCGGCACATATCGCAGCATTGGCTACCTGGCGCGCGAGCACAGTACCGTTTCCTGCACTAACTGCACAGCCTGCATTGCATAACCCGCAAAGCACGAAACCATAACTAATTAACCCACCACTATTCGCGTTATCGGATGGCGGGACGTTCGCGCAACCGACGCAAACTTGTGCCGCTACGGGAACGATATCGCTTGAGCATGTTCGCCGCGTTGGCAACGACCAACGGGCCCCGTACACGCACGCATCCAACGCACATGCCTTGTATACACCTGCAGTCCGACACACAGCACGATGAATAGGAAAGAGGCCGTTCGATCTGTTTCGATTGCGCGGGTCGAGTCACCCCCGTTGAGAAAGTGCAACGGCTGTGCAGCCAAAACGGGGCGCGCCACGCCACCAATGCGCCACCGTCGCTTGTGGCACGGTCCGAGACGGGACGGTGCCATTGATCGATGAGGTCTATCTGCCCTAGAGTGGGCAGCGGGACGTACCAGATACGCGGCTGAATATTACTGGGGCCAGTAGAAACACGCCTTCCAGCTACGTGAGCTACAATGCAGTCGCCCGACGCGAGCAGCACTGCACTTAGAAGACGAGCAGCGGTACGGGTGTTCTCGCACGGGACTATCCCTGCGTCCGCTCGACTTGCAGATGAGCCCCACGCGCGCGCGCGCGCCTGTGTATATATACGTCTTATGGGGGCGATGCAAATGCTCTCGCTAAAGTGACGCCATCCATGGCGGCTGCTGCTGCCGCATCGGAAGCTTCCATTTCCGCGAGATGCGAAAAGGGAAAGGAAAAAAAAAAAAAACAGCAAGTGAGCTCGCCCAAGAATCGATTTCGCCTTTTCTGCGCTCACCGAGCGGTTGAAAACAGACCGCCTTAGTTTGTTAAGAGCGAGCGAGATTTTAAAAGCGCTGCTAGTTAAGACGCGCCGCCCCTATATAAAGCGCGGGACGTAATCACGCCCGCGGAGCACGCGAGCTCCTCCATACTCGCGGCAATCTTCGGAGATTCTATAGCGGTACCCAATGAGTTTTTCCGGCTAGACTCCTTGGGTGAATTAAGAAACAGAGCTTGCAGTCGGAAATAAGCTCCGCTAGCTACTGCATCAGGGGCGACTTTTTGTTGTTCTTCTTGTTCTTCTTTTCGCAATTCCCGTAGGTCTTTTGTCATCTCGTAAGAGCCACAAAGTTCTGTGACACTGAGCAACACTTCACTTAAAAGTTGGACATCCGCCCACTCACAAAAAAGCTAAGTTCTCGGGCACTGGTCCCCACACTGACTTCAACGCGAGTCGAATTTGGGGCGTTGCCGCCAAGTTTTCTACATTCCGGTGGCCATCGCGCGGACACACGACGACACTAGAACACGTGCTCTGGGAGTGTAGAAACGCTAATCCCGACTCTGCCACAGACTAGTTGCAGAAGTTCCTCAGAAGCTTACTTCTCGCTGACCATCAACGGGGCCATCCAGCAAGCCCACGTAACAGCCGCCAGGTATTCCCTGCCGGTTTCAACGCGAGATACGCCCGCTACGCTTTAAGCGCGTCCTTCAGGACATTATTAAAGTTTTTTTCTATTCTATTCCATACGTTTACTTGATAGCAAGGAATGGAACAGAATGCGACAGCGCAAGCGATAGTGTTCTGGTGTGTTTATCAGTCGTTATGACATAATGACTTCGTGGTGCCTTCGTAGGTTCCTTTCTTTCATTATTTCAAACATATAGTTTACTATAAATGCACGAGAGAGAACTGTGGCGCTAGTGCCTATGGGAGCTACAGCACACGGCGCCTAAGCAAGCTTGAGAATGATTGATATGCGGGGTTTAATGTTCCAAAACCACTATATGATTATGACAGACGCCGTAGTGGAGGGCTCCGGAAATTTAGACCCCCTGGGGTTCTTTAACGTGCACCCAAATCTGAGCACACGGGCCTACAACATTTCCGCCTCCATCGGAAATGCAGCCGCCGCAGCCGGGATTCGAACCCGCGCCCTGTGGGTCAGCAGCCGAGTACCTTAGCCACTAGACCACCGCGGCGGGGCAAGAGCTTGAGCTTGAGAATGGTGGTATAGTGCACGGATTCGTCTAACCTTCGCACTTTCGGCTCCATTTGGCTTCGCGTGGCTTGGAGCTGCTTTGTCACGAAATAAAAATTAGCAAATGTTCAGTAGTTACACTTCACCTTGACCTTTTAGACTCACAAATTCAAACCGGGTCTCGAAGTGAAAGAGAGAGAAAGGATCTTAGGCTTTCGTTTTTCTCTTGCCAGCGCCCGAGAACATAAGCTCCTTTACCTAAACGCTGCCCTTCAATATTGATTTCGTTCCGATATCTCCCCGGCTCCAATATTATTTACCACTCCCATGCGCCTCGCGTGCTGCATCTCGCGGCAACCGAGGAGGACGCGCGTACGTGAGCGCCCTTCCTATCTGCCAGTTTCAACGAGCGCTCGGTAGCGGACGTCAGCGGCTTGCTATGCGGGGCCCGCATCTCGCGTGCGCGCAGCCAGCGATAAACGAACATCGCATCCCTGGCGTACAAACAAGAAATGCACGTCTATGGTACAACGCTCGAATCCTAAGTGATTTCACATGACGCGCATGGATGCGATTTAGTAAACAGGCTCATCATTACTGAGGCGACCGCTTTGAACGCCTCATCAAACGCGAAAAGGGACCATATCCGCGGCGTTAGCACACTGACTGATGCTAAAAAATCATGATCATGTGATCGATCAACGCCTTCGTGCGATGTCATCATGACATCGTCACACATCGTCAAAGTGTGTGAGATCGCCACGCTCTCACTCTAGAATGATCGTGACATCATCAACTTCCCGTCACGTGACATCGTGGCTAAGTCCAATACAGAAGGCATTGCAAAACCACGTTCGAAGCGGAAAGCTTTCGGATGTTGGCGTAAGAGGATCAGTACATCAGGGTAGAAGAAAGAGATGGCCACCTTCAATTCGTCTTAGGCGAATTTTCAGTCAAGCTGTGAGCTTTTGTTTTGTTTTTTATCTATACTTGAAACTGCACACGAACACCACCCAGCGTTAGCCTAGTCTTGGCAAAAAAACGTGGCTGATCCCTTTATCTAGGAGTCGGTATAACACGAATGTGAAAAGGTGGTCTTCACAGAGGTAGTTGAGCGTCTAATGTGCGTCGTTTCGCCGCAAGGACGAAGGAACGAATGCCACAGCAACAAATTAAAGTCGCCCGAAGAACGTTAAGCTGCTCGAAACTTGCTGCGCGTGCCTTAAAGCAGAGAGCACGCGTAAAATGCGCATACACAGGACAAACTGGCAACTGTCGCATCCCGACACGCTGTCCAAACAGACGCACGAAACGAACGCGCGAGTATACACAAGATAAACGCGAACTGTCACACTTCTTACTTATTCACGTGTGAGCGGCGTGCTCTTCTCGTGACAGCGAGCAGAGTCACCTTCGTGCAGTCCCGAATGACGCGTCTCATAAGTGCGTGCGCGGGAGAGACCGTATACTCCGTGCAGGCGGTGCTCATCGAAACGCGAGAGGCGACGACCTGCTAAGCTCGCCGAGTGCTTTACCCAACGCGTGCACTTCGCGCCATCTCGCTGCTGGTGACGGAAACGCGCTAATGTTGCGGAGCTCTGAGGACCGCCAAACGGTATAAGGTGTACATGAATGTCTTGCCGTTACGAATCCGCCCATTCTTGCAGGTTATACTTGTTTATTGCTTACGACAATTAATTGTTTCATTCAACTTCTCCGACCGCCCGTTTTTGTGGGGATTCATGCTGGAAGTGTACCTCGCAGTTCAGTTTCTTTAAACTCGCTTTTCCGTGTAATACCTGTAGGCAGTATCGCGCACTCTTCTATAAACTCCACTTTCTTCTTTTTTCTTTTGACTCGCTCGCTGGACTCCATGCCGACCGGTTGTGCCCTCGCGATCTCCAACGTCAGCGTAGCTCTGGCCGACTTGGCTCGCCCTACGTCATCTCCCGACGGCGATCTCCGACGACAGCATAGCTCTGACTTACTGGACTTGCTCTGCGCCATCACCTGACGCCTTCAAGAGCTCTCGCAAGTGGTGCCCCGTCCTAGGACTCCTGTGAGCGTGTTTCCATCTTTCCTATCTCACCTATCCCCTCGATATGTCGCCGCTCGCTGGCTTACCTCATCTCTCTTTTTGTCTCTCTACACCTTTATTCCTATCTCTTTAATCCCTCCTCACCCCCATCCCTTGTGAGCTACTGCTGAGGTTTCGCACCCTGATGCAGACAGTTGCGGGGCTCACTTTTCTCTTCTTTTCATTATTATACATAAACACTTCCCACTCTCCACATTGAAACATTGCTGTAAACACATGGTTGAAAAGAAAAATAAATCCTTATGTTATCTGTCGTCCATGTAATGTGCCGGGAACGACATAACATTGCTTTATAAGACACAAATCTGTTCTGGGATGTCCTTCAACGAGCGCCGCAAAAAAATTTCGCCATACTTCTTACGTTATGTTCAACCAGCGTCAATTAACGAAGTGCCATAACATGTCTTTCTTCGTGGGTATGCACAGCTTACGGAAAACACTTTGCAGGATCATAATGCAGAGCCCACCACTTCTTCGAGCACACACTTCGTTCAAATGGCTATTCGCCTCAAGGACATTTATAACCTAGACTTTAGGCTGGACTAGTACTACATCTTGGTGCGGTGTTGGGCCTTACGCCCTTTCTTGTACAACACGATGTGAAGAGCTCTCGCTCTACTTCTATACGCTGTGCTAATTATTGGGTGTTTCTAGTAACGCTTGAGCGCTTATTGTCGCCATGTCATTGCACTCTTGTTTGCTTCATTTGTTTATTTATTACGCATATACTTTATTAAATACAATGAAAAGAAAAATACGCTTTGCGGAGCAGTGTTAGCGCCACGCGCTGAAGTTCGATTGGTTGCTGGTTGCATGCCCGGCGACAGAAGTTTTTTTTTTTTTCTTTGCGATGTGTTAGTATATATTTCACGTCATATCCGTGACAGATATATGCAAGCGGAGAAGTGGTGGACCCCAGCATAACACACTTTCGTGTTAAAAATTGCACCAGTATGATCAGCTTACGAATTCAACGTTTTCCTGGCGCCTTCTACCCTTTCGGTATTATGAGTGTGATGACAGGAATTTTTGAACGACTTTAACCGACATATTTACTTTCATGACGCACGCACTGTTTGATGTTGGCTACCACTGACTATTGTAAACTGTCACTGCTGCAATGGCCATTACTGCCATCCTGTCCCGTAGGGTCCTTTTTCTGTTTTGTGTTCACCGCTTAGGGGCGAAGCTTCTTATGGTCTTGGGCAATCACTCGTCCTTCCGGCGTACCTATTAGCGTCTTCCTTATCATACAATAGATGGCGATGCCCCATAGAGATGCATGCAAACTGCAGTTAGCTCAAGATATAATAGGTGGTGCTGTACGCATTCTATGTCGTCATCGCCATTTCTCGTATAGTTTCCTAGATAGCGCTGTCCCATAGAGAAAAGTGGGTGAAAAAATAACTTGCCGTGAGCAGGAAGTTCTGCTCACGGCAAGTTTTTATATATATATATATATATATATATATATATATATATATATATATATATATTTAAGGGAAAGAAGTGTATACCTTACGGCTGGTTTTCCGTGTTTTAACACAACATTAACGAGATCTAACAGACAGTAATGCCAAGGAATGTACAGGGGAAGTTATTAGAACCAATGGAATGTAAATAAGAAGAAAGAAAAGTGGTTCTAATAACTTCCCCTGTGCATTCCTTGGCATGACTGTCTGTTAGATCTCATTATATATATATATATATATATATATATATATATATATATATATATGGAAAGATTCACGGTTTTACCAAAAAGCCTCCGGAGGTCCGCCCACTCATCATCATTCCCTACGTAGATACGCTGTGATTTTTTAGGGGCGAAGCTCCTTATAGCGGCACCCGTTCGTCCCTCGTAGCCGTTGTAGTGTGTAACAAGAATAACATTTTGACCTTTCAGGTGGTGCCGGTGGTACCGGTGAGAGATTTCTCCTGTGCGTTGTTGAACAATATGAGATAGTGCTCAATGTACATGCCAATGGCTGCTAAGCAGTAATGAGAGACTGGAGCATTCGATTTTTAGTTAACGCGCACGCTGCGATCCTTATTAGTAGCCATTGGCATGTACATTGAGCACTATCTGACAGGAAAAGGTTGCTACGTTATACTCAATAAACAATTGTATCGGGCCAGTTGGTAAGGATCCATCTTGCTAGGAAGCGCAGCCACTATTACAAAGAACACACAACACAAGCGCTTAACTTCAACTAAACGTTTATTGCAAACGTCAGAGTTTATAAAGGAAGTGAAAAAAAAGAAAGAAGAATAAAAAATGGTAGACAACAAAAAGCACACGTGCCAGTCCCGTACATTACTATCCGTTATTGTCTATTACACCATCCAAAAAACATAGTTCTTTCCGCGTGAGCGAGATAGAGGGTGCACTAACACAATCAAAATCATCGCGTGTCACTTCAGCCGCTTCTACTATCAAACGGGCTAACAAATCTGTGTCCCGATACAGCACGCACGTGTTATCGAAATAAGGCACACAACCACACTCCTTACAGTGGATCGCCAAGTGACCATCAGTACCCTTCTGCACTTTATTGTGGTGCTCTTTTAGCCTTTCACTAATGCATCTTTCGGTTGTTCCCACATAAACAAGACCACATGACAAGGGCACTCTGTAAACAACCGACTGTGCACACTCAAGATATTTATTTCGATGCTTAATTTGGCAACCTTTCTTTTCTTTTGAAACAGGACAAGTTTGGTGACATATTCTGGACAATTTTTCAGGAGCAGACATAACCACTCGGACGCCCACCTTATTACTAATATTTTTAAGATTGTGTGCCACACTATGGATATAGGGAACAACAGCCGTTTTACGCCACTGCAGGGAAGTGTTAATACGCTGCCTATTTTGTTTCTTTAGGTCCCTATGTAGCGATTCAGCGACGCTTATAACCATTCGTTGCGGGTAGCCTGCTGCCTTCAGTCACGAAACCTGTTGCTCAACGCTCTTCTTCATGAGGTGGAAACAGGACTTCTCCCGCAACGAATGGTTATAAGCGTCGCTGAATCGCTACATAGGGACCTAAAGAAACAAAATAGGCAGCGTATTAACACTTCCCTGCAGCAGCGTAAAACGGCTGTTGTTCCCTATATCCATAGTGTGGCACACAATCTTAAAAATATTAGTAATAAGGTGGGCGTCTGAGTGGTTATGTCTGCTCCTGAAAAATTGTCCAGAATATGTCACCAAACTTGTCCTGTTTCAAAAGAAAAGAAAGGTTGCCAAATTAAGCATCGAAATAAATATCTTGAGTGTGCACAGTCGGTTGTTTACAGAGTGCCCTTGTCATGTGGTCTTGTTTATGTGGGAACAACCGAAAGATGCATTAGTGAAAGGCTAAAAGAGCACCACAATAAAGTGCAGAAGGGTACTGATGGTCACTTGGCGATCCACTGTAAGGACTGTGGTCGTGTGCCTTATTTTGATAACACGTGCGTGCTGTATCGGGACAGAGATTTGTTAGCCCGTTTGATAGTAGAAGCGGCTGAAGTGACACGCGATGATTTTGATTGTGTTAGTGCACCCTCTATCTCGCTCACGCGGAAAGAACTATGTTTTTGGATGGTGTAATAGACAATAACGGATAGTAATGTACGGGACTGGCACGTGTGCTTTTTGTTGTCTACCATTTTTTATTCTTCTTTCTTTTTTTTCACTTCCTTTATAAACTCTGACGTTTGCAATAAACGTGTAGTTGAAGTTAAGCGCTAGTGTTGTGTGTTCTTTGTAATAGTGGCTGCGCTTCCTAGCAAAACGTTGTACTCGCTGGGCGTAACCTCCTTCGTTTTAGAAAGGTTTAGCCAACACCACCTAGACTATTGTCAATAGTCTAGGTGGTGTTGGTTTAGCTAGCATTGGGCCGCAGTGTCATGAATACAGTGAACTAGTTTATACCATGAACTCGAGGTGGTTAAAGGTGGGAAGTATAGACCCGAAGTGCAAGCCGTAAGAAAGTGTGCGTGGGCCACCTCTCGTTTAGTCCTTGGAATGTCCGCTGGATGGCGGTGCTTCTATATGGGGAATATATGATGAAAAGATGCGAGATGGTGGTACTTGGAGTGTTGAATGGATGGACAAACGGACACGCAGACAGATGCATGGATGGACGCATGAACGGACGCAGGGGCGGATGTATATGGACGAACGCAAGGACGGACGCACGAATAGACGCACGCATGGACGGATGTAAGCAAGAACGAATGGACGGACGAATGCTTCGCCCTACTCTCCATCATTCACTCCGTGGATATGCTGCCATTTTTTTTTTCTGGATGTCACAACAGTAGCATGGTTGCTATAAAATCTAAATGTGGCGAAACGGGTTTTGGGACCCCATGTTCGCTTTAAAATATGACAGCGCGCAAGTTTGATATAAAAGTTACCAAGTGCGCACGTCTTTCAAAACTTGTAATGACTTGAACGCGTTATTTACCTAAAAACTAGTTGAAAGTTTCGCTTTTCACGCCTTTTTACACAGGCTCCACGTTGGAGGTCTATTTCGGAGTTTACACGGCAGTAACTACAATAGAATAGGCTATTTCAAAACTTTGAAGCCAACAAACCAACAAGTTTCGTTTTACGGGACAGCTTGTACTGCTGTCCCATAATAGAGCGCGTATTGTACTCTAAATGCGTAAACATTTTGTTCAAAACACAGCTAACTGCTATCACATGTCTACCCAATTTAAATTGTTCACCATATGTTCCAAACGCATTACTGTCAACTGTGTGCAGCTCCCTAGTAGCAGAGCACTCTCGGTCCAAGTAATACCTGTTTAAACACACGTCTTGTTTTTTTGTCGAGAGACGCATACGGCAATGAGTGTAATGCACTGAGAGCCCGGAGAAGAAGACGCGGCCACGTCGACGTGTGCCCGCCAAGCCTGTGCACTTGTTTCTGTTTTTTCCTCGCGGAATACTCACCGCTAACCTTTCACGCACCTTCGAACATACTCGGTGCGAATTGATCGCTCACCCGCAACGTCAGAGACAATGCAACCGCGTGCCTACACAAGCAGTTCTTGACATGAACTTTATTACGCGCTTTCGGTTGTGAGGTGCTCGCTAGCACGGACGACAGCAGACAATGCATCCACAATTGTATTTGCTCCGGATCACTCATTAATCAGCGACTCCATGAACGACTGGTATATTTGGCAAGGTCGGTGACTAGCGGGTTCGGACGCCAGCGTTCACGATGTTCTCTTTTAGCAGCCGCTCGTTCCGTGCCTGGCTGCGAAGATATATCTATGCAGCGCATTCGTTGTTCTGACGTAGGAACTATTCATAGTGCGCTGGAACCTCATTTGGTGGTTGATAATAATTTCCATCCGTTTTATTTTATACATTGTTGTTCGGCCAAGGCTTCCAGCAGCGTTGCCCCGTTTTAAATATCCGCCTTGTACAGTCCGGTTCACCGTTGAAGGAAGCAGTCAACGATTAGCACATTCCAAGTGTGTGCAAGGGCGGTCGCAGTGGTCGGTCAATGATATATCAGGTACCACGCCCGCAATTAGGAAAGTTCAACCTGCGGTAAAGGGTCTCATAACCATATTTCATTGTAACTTTAAGTGTGTAGCGTTTTAAAGGTAGGACGTGTTCATCTACTGCCTCATATCACATGATTCCGCAATGATTAATGACTAAAACAAAGCTAACAATCAAAACCAGATCAAAATAAACTAACAAGACCTAAGATAACACAGGATATAGGAAATAACCATGAATTATTCACAATAATTTAGCTAAAGTCGCGGAAAACGTTTTTTTTTTTTTTTAAACGCCCGGTTGATACACACGCCGGGCGAGAGAGGGCGCCACCGCCTCGGCAAGAGCGTGATTGCCCAGGGTATAACTGGGTCGCCCGCTCCAAGCACTTGCTCGGGTTTCGTGTTAGCGGAGCTGCATTTAGTGCAGGATTTGTGACTACACCAATGGCTACTTAAGAACGCTTTTTAGGGTCGCTTTTACATGGCTGTAAAGTACAAAAATCAAAATTAATTTCGCCCGTTGATAATATTACTTCATCACCATTTGACTTCTTATAGCTGAACTGTACCAAACAAAAAGTAAGGACATTATCCGTTTTCCTTCCATTTCACACACATTGCCTTTTGTGTTTGTCAATTGAGCTGCAGAAATCCACAGTTCAAGTGTTATCCTTCCCCTAGCGTAGAATAGCAAACTGTGCAAAGATCGCTGTCTTCCCTTAACTTCCTCTCTCTCTCCTCTCTCTCTCTCTCTCTCTCTCTCTCTCTCTCTCTCTCTCTCTCTCTCTCTCTTCCAACAACCAAGCACCACCTTCCGTAGCGTATACTTCCGTGCGGCATTTGGCAAGCCACCCCCTCAACATTCCGTACTTTTGGCAGCGTCCTTAACATACGCGGATCTACCATTCCCACATAAAATGAATTCCACGAAAGCGTTGCCCCGGCCGCGGATTGCTTCACCCATTTAACGAACAGGATGGATCACCCGATGCTGCAATGCATATGTGACGTCACGCGCTTGGCGAGTCGCTGCAGCGCCGACCGGAGCCTTCAGGAAGGATGACGTCGCTGTATTTTTGGGACGACGCACTGACGATGATGCTGCCCGCGAGGTCCTGTACTTAACAGCCGGGTAAAACCTCAGCACGTCCGCCGCGCTGGTGTAGTGTTTACAGTGCTCGGCTGTAGACCCGTGGTTCACGGGTTTAATCCAGCCGGCGGCGGTGGCATTTCGATGCAGAATCCCGTGTGCTGTGTTTTCTCCGTGCACGCGAGAGAACACCAGATGGTCGAAATTTTGAGAACTTTACAAAATCTTACTCCTTCGTCATAGGAATGGCCGACAACGCTCTCTGCGATGCCTGTCATTGCGAAGAGACGGTACACTACATCCTGTGTGACTGTCCATTGTATGAAATCCAGAGACAGTCACTGGCGTCCGTTTTTGCGCGCATCGACCCCAGCCAAATGTCTGTGGACACTATTCTGTCAAGTGCCCGAGAGAAGACATTGCAACAGAAGGCGACGAAAGCTCTGTTGAAATTCCTACGGGACACCGACTTGAACAAGCGACTGTAACAGCAACGACACACACCGCGAAAGACAAGACTGGACTATGACTGAGTGTGCACGCGTGTGCTGCTGAATGTGCTGTTTCTCTCTTCCCTCTCTGCTCTCTTTCATCTTCCCCATCCCTCTCCCATGCGCAGGGTAGCAAACCGGCTGCGTATAGGCTGGTTAACCTCCTTGCCTTTCTTTTCCCTCTATTTTCCTTCCTTCCTTTTCCTTCTTTCACTACGAAGTGCCTCAATGATATCGTGGTTTTAGCACGTAAAAACTTCTGAATTATTGTAAAACCTCAGCACGAATGAAGACACAAACATATCACTTTGTCTCGGCACTCTCGTATATACGTGTGCGGCTTGCAATTGCATGTGTATGGGACATATAGCGTATGGTTAAACAGCCCGTGAGGCCAAGGAGGAAGCTTGTCACAGTGGTATAGTACAAAAACATGGTGGTTACGGTTACGTCAGCGCAAAAGATAAACCCCCCGCGTATCACTTCGCTTTGCTTTGCTTGACGGGAGCAGCTTTTCGGCGGATTATCACCGTTACCGACGCAACATGAGCCATGTCCTGCTGTCACTATTCACACTCACGTCAATGCGTAAGCCATCCGTGCAATGTGGAAAGCGCGTATGCCTGGGCAGGCCGATGATCTGTGTTCCCTTTCTTAGCGCACTAAATTAACAAGGACGGAAAAGAGCAGTGCGACCACAGTACTCGATCGCTTAGTGCGCAAAAAAACATGCACGTGCGATGTTGTAGTACCACATGAAAGGTGGTCGTGCCTTAATATTTCATTCTCTTTTCTTTCTTTCGCTCCATATTTTAGTTCGATAGTAAAACGCGGGGAAGCAAAAACACCGCGATTAGAAAAGTGGGGTGGTTTTAGTAAAGTGACCTTATTTCGCAGATTTCGATGCGGGACGGGGGGGAGGTCGCAGAATGGGGAGAAAGGACATGTCATGTAGCCCAAACCGAAAATTACACAATTAACACAAGAGCTGTTTTAGGCTTAGAATCTGGACTTCGTATCGTATGCAGGAACTCGGAAATGTATGCGTCACGGGAATTGGGAAAGCGCCATGAACAAGTACAGCAGGTGCAAGAGAAAGCGAGGGCATGAGAGAGAGAGAGAGATGAGATAGCGGAGAGAAGGAGACTGATGAAGAGCGCTAAGGGAAGAGGTTAGAGACTCGTGAAGAGAGAGAGAGTAAAACCTGAGAGTAAAGCCTGGAGCCACGAAAGAGGAGGAAGGCGAGCGTTAACAGAGAACTCTGCTCGGCGAAGCCGAGATGATGGAGCAACGAAGTTGCAGCGGATCCTAACCTGGATACCCACTGTGCGAAAGCGAGTGTCGCAACCATTCGGATATCAGGTACCCTAGCAGAACAGTCATTTATCAGGTACCCTAACAGAACAGTACCCTAGTATATCAGGTACCATATCAGAACAGTCATCAGGTACCCTAGCAGAACAGTCATTGTATTGCTGTGGACTGGAGAACGAGACAAAGAAACGGAAAGCAAGAAACGGGGATATAGAGAGAAAGACAGAGGAATAATGTAGACCATAGCCATACATAGTCATCATCATCATGATCACCAGCCTGACTAGGTTCACTACAGAGCAAAGGCCTCTCTCATAATCCGCACACCAACCCGGTCGTGTGCTTTCTGCTGCCACGTTACACCTGCGAACTTTTTTTAATCTCATCAGCCCACTTAATTTTGCATCTCCCCCTCGTGCGTTCGCCTTCCCTGGGAATTCAGTCAATTACCCCTAATGTGCAGCGATTATCCTGCCTACGCGCTACGTGGCCGGCCCATGTCAATTTCTTCTTCTTGATCTCAACTATGATATCCTTAACCCCGGTTGCTTCCCTGACCCACTCTGTACCTAACATTTTCTTTTCAATCGGTCGCTGCGGCACCATCAATTTAAGCTAAATCATCTTTCTAAGACTCCGGGTTTCTGCTTCGTAGTGAAGTACCGTCAAAGCCCACCGCGGTAGTCTAGTGGCTAAGGTACTTGGCAGTGTTGGGACCTGAGTCCTGTGGGTCTCGTCGTTGGTAGCTGGCTCCCATCGGACTCGTCCCTTATAGCGAGAAGCAATGCTTATATGGGAAAACAGAGAACAGACGTTTATTTACATTAGAGAGAGGTCAATAAGAAAGTTTAGATATATAGTGGCGTTCTTCGTACATGGCGAGCTCTCCACTCGAAAAAGCACACCGAATGAGCCGTGGGGGCTCATTATAAAGGGTCTGTCCTCCCCAGATCCCTAGATCGGGGACCGCGTACAGAGGGCACCGTCCAATCACGGACCACACATTACCCGCGAGGGTGACGAGCACGCACGGTCCACGCGAACGTTCAAAACTGAAGCGTGGTCACCGCACGGCCATGTGGCACGAACGCGGCTCCCCCCCCGTCAAGGTGTGTCGCTGGGCGAGGGGTCTGAAGTTGATGACTGCATCCATCGAAAGGGCCGCCGTAAACAAGCTTCAAATGGTGCCGAACGATTCGTTCAATTAGCGGGACGATTCCCGGCCGCCGCCGCCGCCGTCATCTTCCAAAGAAGAAGCTGCACCGGTGGTCTCCCGAACTGCTCACGGCGCCGCGGCGGCAGGACGCCGCACCCTCCGGCCAGGTGGGAACAATACATGGCGGACACAGGCCGCCAACCCGTTTGGCGATTCAAAAGGAACATCAAAAGGAACGCCGATCCATTGTCAGACCTGGCGCCGGTCCTAACAGCCTCTCCGCCGGGGAAAGAAGATCCCGAGGTGCAGTGGCCAGCAGGTACTGTGCAGCGGGATCTGTATTGCAGCTTGTCGGCTCTTCCTCTATTACTTTTGTCCCGAACACTGGATCCGATGATCATCGACCAAGAGGGCGTTGCTCGCAGGGATGAGGTGAACCCCTCCACCATATTCTCCGCCCACCACAAACGAGGAACTGCGGAAACTGCGCCGAAAGCACACCCACACACAAGCAAGCACACGGCAATTCTCCACTCAGAATCACCAGACTCAGATTCACCTGTGGAAGTCATTTCCTTCTACCTCAACTTTATTCCTGTGGCCCCCGCCGAGTCGCAACACCACATCAGCCACTTTTGAAGACATTAAACAAAACACTTGACACATGATTGGATAAATACAGAAAACTAGTGGGCCTCAAATCGAGGATAGAAAGCAGAAAATCGTTTTGAAGCCCTCGGGGTACTAGGGACAACGACTCAGACCATCTGCGTTGCCGTTGAGTTTACCCTTCTTGTAATGGATATCAAAGGTGTATTGTTGAAGAGCTAAGCTCCAGCGCAAAAGACGGCCGTTTTTCGATGACATGGACTGTAGCCATGTGAGGGGACAGTGGTCAGTCTCTATTGTGAACCTAGAACCGGCGATGTAACAAGCTAGCTTCTGCACAGCCCAAACAACGCAGGCACATTCCTTTTCTGAGGCACTGTATGCTTCCTCACGAACAGAAAGCTTTCTACTGGCATACAGTACAGGGTGTTCCTGGTCGTTCTCTCCCCTCTGACAAAGCACGACACCCATACCCCGGTCGCTGGCGTCACACTGAAGAATGAACGGCTTAGAGTAGTCAGGCGCGCTCAACACTGGCTGACTTTTTAGTGCCTTCTTTAGCGTAGAAAATGCATGTTCCTTGGCCCCATCCCATTTTACGGTCTGGGGTTCAGTCTTTCTAAGAGCGTCTGTCAAGGAACTTGCAATGTCAGAGTAACGCGGGATATACCTTTGATAATAACCGGCCAATCCAAGAAACGACCGAATGTCTTTCTTGGTTCGTGGTTGGGGAAAGTTGTCTATTGCGGCCAGCTTTACTTCTGACGGCCGGCGGTAGCCTTGGCCTATTACATGCCCTAGATAAGCTACCTCAGCGCGCCCCAATTGGCATTTCGCAACCTTCACTGTTAAGCCGGCCTCACGCAGACGACATAGCACCGCTCGCAAGTGTTTCATGTGGTCTATCCAGGAAGAAGAAAAAATAGCAATATCATCTAGGTACGGGAGGGCAAAGTCCTCCATACCCTGTAACACTTTGTCCATTAGGCCAGAAAAGCAATAAGGGGCATTCTTTAATCCAAAACTAAGGACCTTCGGCCGAAATGTTCCCATCGGGGAAATAAACGCCGCAAGCCTACTAGCCCTTTCAGTTAGAGGCACCTGCCAGTATCCCCTGACTAAATCCAAAGTCGAGATGAAATTGGCACTGCTGACTTGCTCAAGTCTTTCCTCAATATGCGGAATTGGATAAGTTTGGTCCTTTGTAATCGAGTTGAGCCTCCGATAGTCAATACACGGTCGCGGCTCTTTCCCTGGGACCTCAACCAAGATCAGAGGCGAGGTGTAATCACTCTCTCCTGGCTCGATCACTCCTAGCTCGAGCATTCGGTTTATCTCCGCGGCCATTATTTCCCGTTGCCTCGGGGAAACGCGGTAAGCTTTAGAACGAATTGGTTCCGAAGATGTCAGCTCAATATCATGAACTAGGGCTTTGGTTCTGCCAGGTGTGTCTGAAAATGTTTCTTTAAAGTCAAACAATAGTTCCTTCAGTTCCGCTTTATGATCTGGCTCCAACCCCGCCTGCTCTACCAGGTTACTAATAGTCTCGCCAATGTCTTTGTTTTCTGTTGTTAACTCCGGGAAATCAATAGGCATTTCTTCCGGTTGATTGAGCGACATGTTTACGACGGCATGCCTCTGCTGGTACGGTTTGAGCAGATTAGTGTGGTACACCTGTTGCGTTTTACGCCTTCCCAGTCCAGTAACCAAGTAATTTGTGTCTGACAATTTCTGAACTACCTCAACAGGTCCCTCCCACTGGACCTGAAGTTTATTCTTCAGTGAGGGTTTCAGTATCATCACTTTTTCCCCTACTCGAAAGCTTCGCGTCCGGGCTGTCTTGTCATAATAGCGCTTAGCGTTGTTTTGAGCTCTGCGCATTTCCTGCTCCGCTAGTTCTTGAGCTGCGTGAAGTCGGTCCAACAGCTCAAGTACGTATGCTACTACCGAAGGGTCGTCCGCCCGGCCCTCCCAAGATTCTCGAACAATGCGAAGTGGGGAGCGAAGAGCACGTCCGTAAACAAGCTCCGCAGGCGAAAACCCTGTTGATTCGTGAGGAGCGACCCGAAGCGCGAACATAGCTGCGGGCAAGCAAGCCTCCCAATCCTCTTTTTGCTCATAACAAAGGGCGCGTAGCAGCCGTTTCATGACTGAATGTACCTTTTCTACAGCATTTGACTGAGGGTGGTACACTGAACTGTGGATGATTTTAACACCACACTTTTCTAGAAATGTCGAGGTTAGTGCACTTGTAAAAACAGATCCCTGGTCGGACTGAATTTCTGCAGGGAAGCCTACACGTGCAAAGATAGATAAAAGCGCTTTAACTACCTCTTCCGAGCTGAGCTCCTTTAACGGTACTGCTTCCGGGAATTTCGTGGCCGGGCAGAGCACTGTGAGTATGTGCCGGTACCCGGACTGCGTTACAGGAAGTGGACCCACTGTGTCTATAACTAGCCTGCGAAACGGTTCGGTGATAATGGGGACCAGCTTCATAGGTGCTTTAGCCTTATCCCCTGGCTTGCCAACGCGTTGGCACGTGTCGCAGCTTCTTACAAATGCCTCCACCTCCCGAAAGCAGCCGGGCCAGTAAAACTCCCGTAACAAACATTCTTTTGTTTTTTTGATGCCGAGATGCCCTGACCACAAACCTCCGTGGACCAGGTGCAGCAGCTCCTTGCGGAAAGGATGCGGTACGACTAGCTGATTAAACCGAACTCCTTTTCGACTCGTGTACTTTCTGTACAAGACGCCCCCCTTTTTGGTGAACTGAATGTTTTGCTTAGCCACCCCTTCCTTCGCGTCTGGCGTTAGGTTACGGAGAGTGGAGTCATTTTCCTGTTCCACTATCAGTTCTGTAGGACTTACATTTAACAGCTTTATAGTGCATTCTACTTCTCGAGATGCCTCGGATTCATCCGGTTTCTTACATCTTTCTTTAGATATTGTGTTTTGAGGCTCCATTATAGGGTGGTCCAGTTTCGTGCCAGGTAAAGAAGGCTCTGCCGCTGAAGCTGTTTCGTCTGCCACCGGATCTTTACCAACTGTCTGAGCGGCGAGCTCCCTTGCTTTGGATCGAGTTAAGGCCTGTACGATACCCTCACTGAACCCAATTCCTTTTTGTCGCAGCAAGTACTCTGATTTATTTGAGAACAAATACGGGTATTGCACTGGGAGATGTGCCGAAACGGCAGCTTCAGTGTCTAGAACACCGAAAGGGCCTTCGATGCGGACTCTTGCTACTGGGAGACATGCACTGTTTGTCTCTACTGCTTGTCTTATCCATGCGCATTCTCCTGTAAACTGACTCTCCTCGACATAGGACGGGTGCACTACATCCATAGTGGCGGCCGAATCGCGGAGCACGCGGCACGGTTGGCCGTTCACGACTAGGTCTCGGATGTATGGTTCTAGCAATGTCATGTTTTCGTCATTACTACAGAGTGACATTAACACAACTTTCGGGTTCTTACAACCCAAAGAAATATGCCCCGTCTGTTGGCAGTTATAGCAAACTATCGGCTTCTTGGCCTCGAACGCCTTTTTCTGTTGCCCTTCCGCCCTTTTCTCGGGTGCTTCTTCCTTTCTCTTGTTTTTCTCATCACCGCTTCCTTTGGAGTCTAAACCCTCCTTTGGCATATACCGACCCGACTTTGTCCATCGCGGAGGCTTGTCGGCCCGATATTTACTAATCTCCCTCCTAGGGACATCCTCGCCTTCGAGGGCACGGCGATTTACGTACTCCTCTGCGAGCTCTGCCGCTCTCGTGATAGTATCTACTCCTTGTCTATCCTGAACCCAGTACCTAATGTTTTCAGGTAGACGCCGAAAGAATTGTTCCAACGCAAAACACTGCAGAGTCTTTTCCGCGTCGCCAAGCGCACCCTCCTCTCTAAGCCATTCCTCCAGATTTACCTTTAAGGTGTACGCAAACTCTGGGTATGACTCGTCTTTGGCTTTCTCGATCTCACGAAATTTTCGCCTGAACGCCTCCGCTGACAGTCTGTACTTTTTGAGCAGACTCGCTTTGACTCTGTCATAGTCGTCTGCGTCTTCTTTACCCATACGGGCTATAATGTCAGCTACTTCACACGGCAGCAGCGTAAGCAAGCGCTGGGGCCACGTGTTTTTAGCAAAATTTTCCCTCTCGCACGTGCGCTCAAAGTGCACCAGAAAAAGACCCATGTCCCCTCCTACCGCGTAGGATGGCATCAAATCTGTCATTCGGCGCTCTCTTTCTCGTGCCACTGCGCTAGCTCCGTTCATTGATTGAGCCTTTGCTAGTTCAATTTCTAGGCGTTTCATTTCCATACGATCGATACGTTCTCTTTCCCTTTCCTCTTTTTCCTCATGACGTCTCTGTTCCTCTTTTTCCTCACGACGTCTCTGTTCCTCTTTTTCCTCACGGAGCCTCTGCTCCTCTTTTTCCTCACGGAGCCTCTGCTCCTCTTTCCTTTGCGTAATAGCCTCCAAGCATTCGCTCAGCTCCTCGTCATCTGCCCCGATCTTCTCGATGGCGTCAATGATCTCCTGCTTTCTTTTCGTCTCGGCAATTACCTGGCCCAGCTCTCGGGCCAACTCTAACAACTCTGGCTTTTTTAGTCCCTTCAAATTCATGGCGGTCCTTGGTGCTGCTAACTCTTTTAACTAAACAACTTTGACGTACTATCAATACTTCCGTCCACCGTTACCAAATCACTGCTTTGTTTACAATCCTACGCAAAGCCTGGTGATATCTCAGCAAAGAAAAGCAGTGCACTCACCCTATGCAGTCATGAATTCGGACGCGTTCCTTCCAGTGTTGTCAGTGATGCCACGAAGCAGTTTTGTCCGACTCTAGGTCCTCCAGACAGCAGGTCTCAGCATTGCCTCCTGGTCGATGAGCTCGATCCCACCGCTGCCATCCAGTTGTTGGGACCTGAGTCCTGTGGGTCTCGTCGTTGGTAGCTGGCTCCCATCGGACTCGTCCCTTATAGCGAGAAGCAATGCTTATATGGGAAAACAGAGAACAGACGTTTATTTACATTAGAGAGAGGTCAATAAGAAAGTTTAGATATATAGTGGCGTTCTTCGTACATGGCGAGCTCTCCACTCGAAAAAGCACACCGAATGAGCCGTGGGGGCTCATTATAAAGGGTCTGTCCTCCCCAGATCCCTAGATCGGGGACCGCGTACAGAGGGCACCGTCCAATCACGGACCACACATTACCCGCGAGGGTGACGAGCACGCACGGTCCACGCGAACGTTCAAAACTGAAGCGTGGTCACCGCACGGCCATGTGGCACGAACGCGGCTCCCCCCCCGTCAAGGTGTGTCGCTGGGCGAGGGGTCTGAAGTTGATGACTGCATCCATCGAAAGGGCCGCCGTAAACAAGCTTCAAATGGTGCCGAACGATTCGTTCAATTAGCGGGACGATTCCCGGCCGCCGCCGCCGCCGTCATCTTCCAAAGAAGAAGCTGCACCGGTGGTCTCCCGAACTGCTCACGGCGCCGCGGCGGCAGGACGCCGCACCCTCCGGCCAGGTGGGAACAATACATGGCGGACACAGGCCGCCAACCCGTTTGGCGATTCAAAAGGAACATCAAAAGGAACGCCGATCCATTGTCAGACCTGGCGCCGGTCCTAACAGCCGCTGACCCACAGGTCGCGGGATTGAATCCCGGCTGCAGCAGCTGCATTTTCTAACGGAGGCGCAATTACTGTAGACCCGTGTGCTCAGATTCGGGTACATGCGTTACAGAATCCCAGGTGGTCGAAATTTCCGGAGCTCTCAACTACGGCGCTTCTCATAACCAAACGGTGGTTTTTGGACGTTAAATCCCACATATAAATCAATCAATTAAGTACCGGCAAGGTGAAGCTGTTATATACATTCCTCTTGAAGGACAGAGGTAATCCACCATTCATGATTTGAGAATGCTTGCCGAAAGTGCTCCACCCCATTCTTATTCTTCTATAGTTACTTAAATGCCGAAGCTCGGCTCCACGGTTACTACCTTTCCTTGGTAGACTTACTCTTTTACAGGTTTTACAGGTACCTATCTCGAAGTGACGTTCTCTTCCGAGGTTGTTAATTAATTTTAATTATTAATTCCGAGGTGCATATTAATTTTCAGATCTACCGTTCTGCTTTCCGTGTCCAGCTCAGTGATCATGAGCAGTGGTTCGTCCCCTAAGTTGCTCTACAAGACAATGTCATCGGCGAATCACAGGTTATTAAGATACTCTTCATTAACTTTTATTCCCAATTCTTTTCATTCTAGGTCTTTGAAACCCTCCCGCAAGCACGCGGTAAATAGCATTGAGGATATTGGATCTCCCTGCCTTACACCATTCTTTACTGTTACTTTGTCGCTTTCCTTATGGAGCACTCTGGTGGTAGTTGATTCCCTGTAGATTTCTTCCAGGATGTTTATATATGCTTCGTCACCTCTTGATTCCGCAGTGTCTGCATGCCTTTTGATATCTTTACTGAATCAAACGTCTTCTCACAATCTATGAGAGCTGTGTGTTGTGTTTGAGTGTATTCTGAGCATTTCTCTTTCCCCTTATTGATAGTATAAATGTCACCTAATACTAAGTGGCCGGTACTAAATCTCGCTCGTTCTATTGCTTGACTGAACTCTCTAATGTCTTAATTCTGTTAGCGTTTCTTTGTGAATAGCTTGTATACAACGTGGAGCACGCTGATTGGCCTGTAATTCATGTCCTTGTCGTCCTGCCATGTACAGTATAGTAGAACAAAGAGGTGCGGTGCTGGGCTGGAGAGTGTGAATGCGAGCCGGCTTTCGGCTGAAAGGTGGACAAAACATCGTCCCTCGAGCATGTTGGCGGGGCAACGGGACACCAGCCACGAAACTGGGATGCGTCCCTCCTAAATCGGGACGTCTGGTCGCGTTCACAACCAATCAACCAATACCCATGGGCTCACATAGCATATAACACTGCTAGAAAATAATCAGCGTACGGTCACATACAGGGCAAGCGCAAATGCCGAGTTGCACTGATGGATGTCAATGAAAAAAAAAGGTATTGCGGTGCAACAGCTGTTCATCTCCCGCCGGTGGTAGTTTGTTGTTTAGCTGCCGCCTTTATGAGGTGCAAAGGCATTTGTCATGCCAACAGTATATGCTGTACGTAAGGCTGTTGACTTGTGCGCGAGGGAGCACCCAATCGTGTTTTCGCAAGCAGCTCGTGAACGAAAGCAGGCAACTACCCAACCAACGCCTGCGAAATCACCGAGCAGTGTACTGCACAGAACAGCGATTGCTGAAGCATGTCGCACGTATGATAAGGATGACAAACACTTGGGTAATTGTTACCCATGATTTGACTGGATATGCCCGAATCAATGTGTATGTGAAAGCCCAATCGCTTCGTGTTGTGTGCAAGATTGCTTCAAGCAGTGAAACTAGTGCGAGAAGTATGTCATCCCATTGTATACGTTAAATGTTTCAAGTTAACTACATCTTTCTAATATATCGTGATTTTGATCAAACTGTAATAGCGAAGGTTACGCTCTGATGCCACATGCGAATGTTTACGGTGCAAATGTTGGTTGACAAGAAAAGTCATGACTTTCTTTGTCAAGAAAGTGATGACTTTTTATGACAAAGAAAGTCATGACGACAATTTGCGTTTGTATGGAAATGTCACTATTCAATTATCACTAAGTTTTGGAATATCTTATTTATACACACGTTAAAATAACTCAGCGCCGTTTTCAAAGTTATAAACAGTAGCAGCTTGGTTGTGCAGTATAGATCCTTAAAGGAAGGAAAACGTGATGAACAATTTAGTTGAAATATCATCATACCTGTACGCGCTAGGAACGCCACATCTGATAAAGAACGTAAGGATATATAACTACCTCTATGGTACTTTGCAAATATAGGCTAGACAACTGCAACATACCGCAACAGCATCAAAACACTGTGCTAACTCCGTAGTTGCGTTTACACTTGAGCCATGTGACAAAGAAAAAAAAACAGATTGTACATACATGTAGCATACGTAAGGCTTTTGTTAGTTTCCGAGCCGCTTTGACAAGTCGTATGCAAATCGGGCAACATTCATTTGATTCCAGCACCGTCAACATGTGAAACTCGCGCTCAAGAGTCATAAACAGCGACCGTTAAGAGAATCAGCTTGACATCAATACAGAGAAAGTACTCCCGAAGAATCACAATTTTGTTTCTCGACCGCAGCCTACAATCCCCCTCACTCCTGAACGCTACTCAGGCAGCAAATGCAACCCAATTGCGAATAGAATTCTGCATTCGTCCATGCTCTAAAGTTATTTCTCAGATCAACTACGCGAGAAGCGACGTCATTGCGGATTCAGTTTTCTGGAAAGATTCGGCGAAATACGCCCACACTCCGCCACCAAACGCTGATGCATCTATGGGATGGAAACGTACCCACACAATGAAACGTACCGCAGCTCCGGCATGTTTGCCTACACTCGCGACTGTCAATATTACTTGATCCACACTCTCTCCCTCACTTCCAAAGGCTGTGTTTCCTCGCGCTAAACCTTTATAGAGAGGTAGAAACGGAAGCACTTAATAGGCTTTCCGTTTGCGACGCTGACTTTCGTTCAGCGGCAGCGCTTTGTAAGGCATTGGCAGAACGGGGCGGAAACCAAAGGTAGTCGTCTCAAAAAAACATTCGCCGAACGCAGGCTGTAATCCGCTCAGAGGATTTCTTCCGCCACTTATTTCTTTGCGCGAACGTCCCACGCGCAGCACGTGACGCGCGCAAAAACACGTGTCCCCAACCCCTCCCCCTCTCCCACCCGTTGTGGAAATTGATGACAGACACAGCGGGGAAAGTCCGCGAAATCGTACAAAGACAGCGAGAAAGAAAGAAACGAGAAATAACGATACAAAGAAAAACACACGAGGCAAGAACAAAAAAAAATGATTTTAGCAGTTTGGCTCCTCCGTGCCGGGGATGTATAATCGATTCACTTGCTTGGTGCAATATGCCCCCCATTTCGCCAGGTCTTACAACCCCGCCTTCGAAGCGGCTCCACCCAGACAATTCGTTGCCCGCAACAATAGCCTGCCTCCCCCTTCCACTCTCCCCCTCGATCGACTCCAACAGTTTGATGACATTCAGGACTGTGAGACTTGCATGAAGCGGCATTCAAGTTTCCTCGTCGACGATGTCGCAGTTGTCTCGGTGCTCCTACTTTTCGGTAGTCCTGAAAACTTCCTTTATTTTCGTTTTATTTATTATTATTTCCTTTTGGAAAGCTTACTCGCCGAGGTGCAGCTATATGGTTGCGGCGATCTGCCTCTATGTTCAAGGCTGCAGGTTCGATTCCCGGCTGCATTGTACCGCATAAGTACACCAAACACTCGCGCTCTTAAAAGTCCACAGTAAAGAAAAAAAATGCACAGGCGTTCGAACGCAATTTAAAGCTGCGAATAAGTTCGTCTCTCATAGGTCAAGAGTTGATCCAAACGGCTAAGTTCCTCGTATCAATCGATAAAGAATGTTTCCACTGATGCACTTACGCAGTGAAAATGCGGCAGCTGTGCCGAATAAGCAAGTGGCCATGTTTATACATGACTGATTTCACGCATCGTCGACAAGGGCGTTGGTGATTGCGGCTCTGTGACGTCTTATTGGGGCATCGCAATCGAAAAATGCTTATCTATGTCTGCCATGCACGCCGTCGAATTTTGCTTGCGGCACGTGCGTTTAGATTACACTCTCGTTGATTAAAATAAAGCTGCCGGTGTTCTCAAGGTCCTTCGGAAAGGGTTGAAGAATTTATTAGAGAGGCAAGGCTTGCAGCTTGGTATTATGCAAAATTAAATGCGCGCTACGATGGGAAGCGTGCATTTATATTCCCTATTGGCTGCAAAATCTTACGAAACGAAGATGCCTCGCACGATCGCTGAGAGCTAAGTGCACCGGCGTTCATTTTATGGAATGCTCACGAAGGGGATAGTTTATGCTTTATCTCCAGTCCTACCTCGCAGTATAAGCAAAAGAAAATATTTGTGACGTTACGGAATTCAAGAAAATGACAACAATGTAGAAACCTGGAAATATGACTACGATATAAAAAATTCTTTTGTATCAAAAGTGTGATTCAATAGGTCGACATCGCGACGACTTAGTAACACCGTTAGGGTATTTCAAATTGACGTTTCTTCGGAGCACTTTTTTATTTATTGTTACGTGTTTCAAATAAGTTGTAGCTCCGAGTGTCTAAAAAAATGTTTCGGTATTGACGTAAACGCGGTGGCAAATCTTTTGTTTTCCTGAACATATTTTTGATCCCTTGACAAAAAAAAAAAAAAGAACGCCAGCACGTCTGGCACACTACACAGCACGTGACAAATAGAAACCAACTAACCTCAAGTGTCTTTGTTGTACTACATCGCGCGTTCCTTTTTCAACGCGGTGCCTGAGGCGGTGTTTTCTCGCTAAAAACAGTGGTGCAAACAGCTACGTTATGCATGAAGGCAGCCGACGACGACATAGATCACAAGGACGGCTCGTATACGCGGTGCCAACTGGTACGTTGTCCTCGTGGAGCGCGCGCGCAGTGTTAAACGAGGGGGTGGCATGTATTATTATTATCTGCTCTCTTGACAAGGAGGCGAAGAAACACCGGTCCTCCGAAACAGGCTTTGATTGCGCGAGCTCGGCCTTAGACGCGTCGGCTCGCACCCTAAAACAAGAAACGTTGGCAAACGAAGCCTACACCAGCTAGAAAGTATACCGCAGAAAACAACGCGAAATGCTAGCGTTGAAAGTGTCAAAGCACACGGAAGCTCTGCGAATGACCTCGGGGGATTTGGATGGACTCGCCGCAAGGTGCGAGCTTCATGTTCAACGGCGTGCGGCAGGCGAGCTCGTTCCCTGCAGCAGTGTAAGGATTAGCGGGGAGCACAGGCGGCCGCTTCGCGGAAGAAACAGCAGCGTGCGTCTTTACACCGCGGTGGGGCTTCAGGGATGGGGAAGAGACCCTTCCTCGAAAAGGGGAGCGAGGCACTCGTACGGGCGTCGCGCGTGTTTCGATATTCGCTGCGAAGAAAAGACCGACTGGCCCCCGACTTACTCATGCCGTCGAACTTGCGGATGATGGAGTCGATGAAGGTGTTGTGAGGGGCAACGTGCCCCCTGCGAACGGGCATCGTGGCACCGACGTCGTCTCACGAGTCACGGGCCACCGGCGCGGGGCGTGCGACGACTACGACGTGCCCCGTCGGAGGCGACGACGACCAAGCGGGGCGGCCCGCCGCGGGCGAGCCGCCGCCATCGCACCACGCCAGCGGAACAACAACAGTAGCTGCCGCGGGAGAAGGCGTCTCGAATGGGCGCTCTCTCCTCGGAGCGGGTCGACGCATAGTCCGTCGCCTGTCAGCTGCGGCGCTCAGAGCTCCCTCAGCGGCGGCCGCTCCACCGGCGACCGGAGCCGCAACAGTGTGATGCTGGGAGCGGCGCCATTCGCTGCATCGGGCTGCTTGCTGGCGATACGAGATCCACGGCAACTGCGTGCGCTCCCAGCATCCTCGCTCGATGTCGTTGTGGGGCTGCCGACCGGCCACGGGCGACGCATCGCAGTCCTACGACACGGCGGCCGCTCTCATCCCGTGCTCGTCTGGTCGTTCGGCCGAAGCAAAGAGGCCGCCAGCACGCACCGCCGCACTCGGCATGCACGCAATATCGCAGAAGCGTCGGCGGCTTTGCCGTGCGAGCGCTGGCCGCGCGCGTCTCTCGCCCGGACACCGTGGCGCCGCGTCGCGGCTACGGGCGCAAACCTCGGGGGCTCAAGCGCCGCGACGACACGCGAAGGCGCGTTGTGTTGTACGGGTCCCGGGGCAACACTCGTGAAACTGGAAACCCTGGCGCCGCCGTGCGACACACGGGGCGAGGCCGTTTTCTCAGAGCGCCACCGACAAGTTCCCGGAAAGGGGAACGAGGGCGGAAGGGTTTCCTGCGACGCGTTTGATTAGGGACACGGGTCGCCTTCGCCAAACACGTCGCTCCGGTTTCGACAGGGAGGAAAACATGACTTATCCTGGACACCCCGCTGACCCTTTCTTTTCTTCGTGGTTTCATTCTTTCCCTCCGGGTCATCATGAGCGCTCTTGTTCGCGCTATCGGATCCTCGTAGACGTGAGATAGCAATTTCACGTGCTCCATCTCCTGAGCTGTCTTGCTAGTCTGATTTCATTCGTGTATGATCACCCGCAGTGATTTGCACGTTTGTGCGCTGTATCAGTTTGGCTACGCTAGACACAGCAACGAAAGGAATTAAAATACGTCTTGATCAAACTGAACATGTTATGGCTGCGAATCAAGTGAAGCGAGACTGAAAGTTGGGCTAGTCGGTGATACATTATGGGCAGAAACAGCGCACAAACTCGTGGGACGAAGAGAAGAGACACAAACAAGCGCTGACTCTCAACTGCTTATTTCTTCTGCAAGGGCTTCTTTTCCTCGTGCGAATCAAGCCTATAAACGTGTTCCGTACAGCAGGGCCGTCACGGACTCTGAGCGTATGGGCGGAGGTTTTCATTCGCATGACAGCCAGGCGTGCTCAAGTACGATCAATAGACGTTTTGTCATTCGAATGTCTTGAAATAAGAAAAATGTTCACAAACCCACAGAAAAAAAAGTTTATTTTTTTCATCGAAGGAGCAACCTATGCCTGCAAACAGCACCTGCCATGGAAGGAGCTATACTAGTTAGACTCAGCTAAACACTGTGTGCTTGTGTTATTTCGTCGAATTCCAGCAGAGTGATTCTTCAGACAGCGGAAAATCGCATTGTTTCGCAATAACGAACCACCACGGCTTACAAAAGAACGTACAAAAACCACGTACCTTGTAACGTGGAGAAGTAAGCTTCTTCTCACAACGCACCATCTTCACAGAGAAGCTGGATTTCGCGGGTCTTTCCGGGGGGAGTTTTAGTATGGGGCGATACGGCCGTAACTGTAGGAAATGCCCACCCAACCAGCGAACACTCTGAGGGAGAGAAAAAAAATAGCAAATGGGTGAGAGAGGAGGAAAATATCTATTGTAAGAACGTAGATTCAAAAATATTTTATTGATAACAATATATTCATCAACTTATTTCCTGTTTATTGGTATTAAAGGGGTATCGAGACAGCTTTTCCTCAAAATTGTGGAGAAACACACTGAATTGAGTTTGACTTTTTTTCAGTGTATATGCTCCAGTATGAATTTTAAAAAAAGCTTAATTCTAGCACAGACAGACGCAATGTTTACTTACACATTCGTCCTCGCCACAGCAATCTTTGCCAACTGCAGAGGCGCCTACAGCACTGCCTTGCCTCTTGCTGTTTTCCTGTCTATTTTTTGTTCTTGTCGCAGTCCACTTATTTTTATTTACAGGTACCTTACAGGCCCTTGGTTTGGGCATTGAGTAAGGGGGGCTAACAAAGACATGTACAACAAGTAAAAGGGCGAAAGGTGCCAAAACGTAAGCTCGAGACTTGAGTAACAAATAAACAAGAAATAAGTAAGTATAAATTGACATCATACATCGTTACCAAAAAACAACAAAGATGCAGTTCATGGCACGCAGCAGTTAGGAAGTGTACAATACGTGTAAGTTAAATTGGCACAGATTGTGGTATAATACACTGGAAAAATCATGAAAGCGCTGACAGGAAGTGTGAACAGTTCGTCCTAAGCAAACAAAAATAAAGCACAAAAAATAAGGGGGCAATGAGCGCATTAGAAAAAAACTTTTTGCACAGCATTAGGAATGTCGTATACATACAAGACCGAAGCTGTGAACATGAAATTATCAACCAAAATGTAAGACCAATTTGTTGCGGAAGGAAACAGGGCTAGTGTAAGATACCAAGTTATCGGGAAGATCATTCCACAACGTGATGGCACGAGGCAAAGCGGATGCGTTAAAAGAGTTCGTTTTGCCGTACATGCGCGAGAAACTAAGCCGGTTGTGTAGTCTAGTTGATAAATAGGAGGGTCGTTCAATTGGAAGTCTGGTCATTTTAGTGCTATTGACGTATTTATGAAAGAGGCATAAAAGAGAAATGTTGCGGCGAGTGGATAATAATTGAAGTGAATAATCCATTTTAAGTTGTGTTACGCTGCAGCAGAAATTATAATTACGAGAAATGAATCGGACTGCCCTATTTTGAACTGCCTCGATCATGTTGGTTAAGTAATTTTGGTGGGGGGACCAGATTGGTGAGGCAAATTCAAGTTGAGGTCGAACAAAAGTTTCGTAAGCTACTTTTCGGACGTTAGCGGGGGAGGAATGTAAGTTACGGCGTAGGTATCCCAGTGATCTCGAGGCATTTGCGCAGATGTTAGTGATGTGGGAGGACCATGAAAGATTTTGTGTGAAGTGTAGGCCCAAATATTTGTATGTGGAAACATGCGAGAGCGGGTCATTATTTATACGGTATGAAAAAATGGAGGGGTCATGCTTACGGATAAATGAGATGGTTTTGCATTTTGATGCGTTTAGAACCATTTGCCACGTCTCACACCATTTCATAATTACATCAAGGTTTTTCTGTAGTGCGTAATGATCGTTAACATTTTTGATAGGGTGGTAGATTATGCAGTCATCGGAAAATATTCGTACGAATGATGTGACGCCATCAGGCAAGTCGTTTATAAATATAAGAAATAGCAGCGGGGCGAGCACGCTGCCCTGTGGCACCCCGGAAGTTACATCGCATATTGACGACGAATCGTTATTGATGACAGTGAACTGTTTCCGGAGAGAAAGAAAATTTCGAAGCCATGATAAGGTTAGTGAGTCTAATTGAAGAGCAGATAGCTTTGAGATTAGGCGGCAGTGGGGCACACGGTCAAACGCTTTCGAAAAGTCAAGAAAAATGCAGTCTATTTGGAGGTTATTATTCATGTTCGAGTGAAGATCAGTCGTGAATTCTAGCAGTTGTGTCTCGCATGACCAACCTTTCCTAAACCCATGTTGGTTGCGGAAAAAGAACTGGTTAGACTCAAGATGGTTGTAAATGTGCGAAGCGATAATGTGTTCTAATAGCTTGCAGCAAATGGATGTAAGTGAGATTGGACGGTAATTTTGGGGTAGATGTTGGTCTCCAGACTTGAACAATGGGGTAACTTTTGCAACTTTCCAGTCGTCAGGTATCTGCCCAGACTCTAAAGATTGTTGAAAAATATAGCACAGAATGTTACTGGTAATGAAAATTGTGTTTTTTAGTACTTTTGAGTTAATATTATCAGCCCCAGCGGAGCTAGACAGCTTCAGCTTAGTTATCAGACATTCTATACCTTTAGCTGTAATTTCAATAGGTTTCATGTACTGGTAATCATAATCGGGCACGTTAGGTAATGTGGATTGGTCTTCCCGAGTAAACATTAAGGCAAAAAAAGTGTTAAAAGCAGAACAACACTGGCTGTTAGAAAGAGGTTCGTGATTCTCATCATGTAAGGTAATGTGGTTAGCATCCCGATTGCGAGATATTTTACGCCAGAATTTTTTTGGGTTATTTTTTAGGAAGGAGCCCAGGTCTGTTGAAAAATATTTAAGTTTAGCAGAACGTATAGCTGCGCAGTAGATGTTTAAACACTGCTTATACTTATCCCACGCACTGGCTGTGCCCAGGCGTTTAGCATTTCGGTAGAGACGTTTCTTTTTATTTCTTAGTTGGTTGAGTGACTTAGCGAACCAGGCATTACACTTGTCATTAGATATCGAAATCAAGGGAATGTATTTATTAATCAAGATGGTCATTTTGTCACGGAAAAGTACCCAGTTGTCATGGACCGAGCGATTGCTAAACGATGTCAAGAATACCTGGTTAAAGAATATTTCATGTTCATTGTTGATTTCGGCATAGTTAGCTTTATTATAGTCGCGAATTTTTTTGGTAGTTTTGCCGGAAAACGTTGCAGGAAGATCAAGGGTTACTTCAAGAAGTCTGTGATCGCTAAGACCTTCTCGGTAAAGGACTTCCACGACTGTATCAGGGGCTGAGGTCAGTATTAAATCTAAAGTATTGTTTCCACGGGTGGGTTTATTGACCACCTGTACAAGATTAAAGTCAAGCGTTAGGCTGATAAACTGGGATGATGTGTTACAGGGGGAGAATAGAAGGTTGCAATCAATCTGGGGAAGGTTGAAGTCTCCAAAAAGAAAGACAGTTTTAGTATGGCACAAGTTAATGGCATCAGTAATACTTTCCCTCAATTCAGCTATGAAACAACTATTGGAATCAGGAGGGCGGTAACAGTTTCCTATCAGAACAACGTTAGTAGGGCTTGTTTTGCAAGCAACCCAAATTATCCCAAGGGCCGATTTTGTGTCGACAACGTAAGAACAAACTGTTTTTCTGATGCCCAAAAGAACACCACCACCTCTTTTATCAGCGCGGTCTTTACGATAGATATTAAAGGTGCTAAAATTTGGTAAAATCTCGTCATCGTTAATATCAGGTTGCAACCACGTCTCAGTAAGCACGAGGACGTCGGATTCGTTGTCGTCTAGCAGCGAACCTATTTCTTCTTTTTTAGGCAGTAAGCTACGTATGTTTGTAAACGTAAAAGATAATGAAGTTTTGTTAGAAAGGGGGTTATCTTGGAGACACTCTTCCGCGCACGTGTAGCTGCGGTTTTTGATATAGCGCTTTGTAAGAGGCGGAGGATATAAGAGCTATCTTGTCGACAGTACTACTTTGTTCGTAATACTATCAACCACATACGTTTTTTTGTCCATGTGTAAAGTGTCGACGGCTAAGTAGAATCTGGTGTTCTGAGCTTTGGCAAAGTCGTACAATTTTTTCCTTATTTGCCTGGTTGTAAAAGAGAAATCTTCACTGATAGACAATCCCGTTCCTTTAAGTTTTCGCGCTGATGACAGTACTTCCTGTTTGTCCTTGAAAAATGCAAATTTTGCTATTATGGGTCTATTTTTACCTTGTGTGTATTTCACTAATCTATGTACGCGTTCAAAATGCGTGCTGGTTTTTCTTAACTCTAGTTTGTTCGAGCACAAATTAATTATTTTTTCTTCTGATTTGGCCCAATCTGCCTCGGGATCATCATCGAGTCCAAAAAACAGCAAGTTTGACCTTCGCTGTCTATTTTCTGCGTCATTGCAACAAGACGCGATTGTCGTAACTTGATTGGAAAGTTCAAGAATTGCTTTTTCGGCTGTATCAGTATCAGCTGTACTGAGGGAGGCATAGTTTGATTCTAGTGTTACAAATTTAGCTTTCAGCGCAGAGATTTCATTAACATAAACTTCCTGTCTCTCTTTGATGTATTTAAGTTCTGCGGTGAGTGTTTCGTTTCTCTCCTCAAGCTTGTGGATAGTCTGGAGAGCTGCAGAAAAAGCCTCTGCCTCGGATTTGCTCCTCGGCCCGGGGTTTCACTCGACATCCCCCGAGAGCATCAGTAGAAGGCCAAACAAGCAAGAGCACATATCACGCCAGAATGACACTGTTCGCTTCAGCGAATCAAACCACTCTGATGGGCACGACACCGCCATTATCATTTGACTTTTGACAGATGCACCGGAAAGCGACAAAAGAGCTGTGGCAGTACTAGAGACACGAATTCATAGTCGCCTCTTTGCCTTTCGCTAGAATATTTGGGAGGGTGTGCAAGTTTGCACGAGGCTTTGCTTGCTTGCGATTCATCGTCACAAGCTGGCGTCTATCGGCTAGTATGAATAAGCAGTGGCTCGGACGTCTTGTGAGTGACACAACACAGAAGGCTTTGAAAGGCTTAGTGAAAAATGTGATGTTTTACACGAGATAGTGCACACCCTGCTAACACGCAGGGGAATTGTTATATTCGGTTTACATGTCTGAGAATTAACCAACCCCTTTTCTGTGTTCTACGAGCGTAAAAATCTTCCGAAGGATACAAGTTTTGCCACCGGAGAACAGACATGCAGCAGCAAAACCTAGCCATCTCCAAATAAACGATGGTTACTGTAAAAAATGACGTTTAAGTGATTTGCAGCTTTGTCTTTTACCGTAACGACGAAAAGAAGAATTGAACTATTTTCGTAATGTGATGCATGAATTTTGGAGCAGGATATATTTCTAATGGTGCACTTCAACGGTATAGTGATAAAAGCAGTACAAACAATTCATTGACGTCATGGATGTCCCCAAGTTTTGCGCAATCAGCATGGTGAATTTCTTCGCGTTGTCTCGATTTTCTTTACCCTAGCGGGACAGAGGAAACTATCAACAGCACCACAATGTATATGTCGTCACGTGAGAACGCTTTATATACGGAACTAAAACCTGTACGAGCGCAAAAGGTGAGGGCAAACATGACATCATATTTAATCGCAACGCGCTGGCGCTTTGGTGTAATACGTACCGAGTTGAAGCATTTTTGAACAGCCAGGCTATTCTTAGTCGAAAGTTCCCCGTCCGATGGCGTAACGCTGATTAAGTGGCGTCGCAGTGCGGCAGGAATGAGGCTCCGTAGGAAAGGGATGGCTGCGTCGGGACTAGAGGTGCGAGAATGAAACTTAACGGGTGAACCAATCCCAGGCGCTCCAGGAAAGGGGAGAGTGAGGCTATGCTTAAAGAGTGAACTAACGAGATATGCGTAAAGACGAGCGAGATTGATGCTCAGCAGTGAGTATTGAAAAACTTCAAATATATAGACGGGAAGACAGAAAATATAGAAGTATAATAGTCCGCTAAAGACCAAAAAAGGGCGATCAGCTTTGCTATTTCGACATTGTTCGCGAAGTATAGCTGGCTGGATTATTTTTTTATTTACACTTAGAGTAAGATAAAATTTCATTTTTTCGCTTAAGCAGCCTGAAAAGAAATCAATTAGGATATATTTGAGAGCTCGTTTCATTGTTTGACACAACGTGGCACAAGAAAAAGTGTAGGGAGCGTTTATTGTGCTGTTTTTCAAGTGCATTGTAGTAGTTGTGATATAGATGTGAAGAAGGTGAAGTGAACCAAAGGACCATTTGCCGTCGGCAGGGCCTAAACTTGACCCCGGCGGTTGCAAGTTCGGTCAGATACGGTATCACGAGTTTGTCTCTTCAAATTCGTTCAGACCGCAGCTGTGGTTACATATTTAGTGCGTGCGCTTCCAACGTGGTGGGTACCAATTTCGATTCTCAGTGCCGACCAAGAACCCCCCCCCCCCCCCCCCCCCCAGTTTTTCTCAATGGGTAGAGGAGTACAGCGACCTGGCACTCGGTTGTTGGTGGGTAGTCACCACGAAAGGTGGTCGCCTAACACTCCGTGAAGGCCCCTGGGCGCACTTTAATCCAACAAAGCATTGAGGAAATAGTTAATCATCTATCGCTGCTGTGGTAGGCAGAGAATATGTACCCGCCGGTTAAATAGCTACAAGCGCACTTTCTGCCTGGTGCTGAGCAGAACGAAGTAGATTGTCACTTGGGAATGTACCTATATACTCTGTGTTAAATTGGTGAAATGGGACCGCCAGACCTAAAATGAAGGTAATTGTCTTATTTATTTATTTATTTTATTTTATTTATTGCTACGCACCCGATTCTCTTACCAACGAAGCTACTGTGGCGGTTGTTTTTTTGTGGAGTACATATCGGCCTGAAAACACTTGTGTCCACCTAGTTAATAAAATTTTCAAATTATTTTTCATCTCTCACGATAGCGCGTGCCATCTAAAAACGCATATTAAATTGACACAATTATGATACCGTATCTTATTTCTGGAAGTCATAAGACTACAAACTTCCGACGCAATTGTTTCCAAAACCTATTAAATGAACGGCGCATCACAGTTACACTTGAGATCAATCACGTCAAACTGCTTGACTCGAACTTTAAGAACCATATTAACACACACGTCAATGTACTTCGACTGTCAGATACTCCGAAAGTCCGACTATTTATTCTAAGTAAATACGACTTGATTATTGCTCGACTTCAACTCTATAATTGTGACATGCACTGAAAATTAACGAATACAAAGTTAACAATGGTATATTCAATTTATATACTTGGACAGCCGACTGATATGTATATGCATACTAAATACTTCTACAAGGGGGGAATAAGCATAATGCAAAGACTGAGAAGAGGCTTGATACACACGAGCGCTGACTTATAGCAGTATTTTATTTGGAAACAACCAATCACATACATAGCGAAATGGCCCATGACCCCTGTTTTCTTCTTATGCGATTTCACGCTGGGCCATGTAAAGTCAACCCGCTCAAGAAACTAGCTTAGTGGGCTTACGCATATTGTAAGGTTCAATCGACACAATTTCGTATTTTTTGCTTACTTCAGTCGTTCATATGCATCCAAAGAGAAGTAATTGGTGAGAGTGTACGGGTACCATAATTTAAACAACGCTTAACGAAGAATACATTGTTCATGGGCTGGAACGACGATCTCAGTCGGAACTTCATGGACGTGAAGCTACGATTATTTGTCGTCTCTAGTTTGGTGTTGCCTTCACGATGGCATACACAACATTAATTAGAGTGACCGACAATGTGGTATGCGAGGTATTCGGCCCCAAGGAAGACATCGATCATCTCTTGGGCCGCTGCCCTCAATTGGCCTCTAGGGACGAACGCTTTCTGATGCATTGTGACTGTGGACGATAGGCCGCTCTCTTTGCGGATGCTGGTGGAGCTCCGTCCTCATCGCTCGTCGCCTCACTAGGCAGTTAAAGCACGTCTGTGTTCTTTAGCACTACGGGCTTTTGTGAACGCCTGCAGCGCCACCTCCATATACGTGCCAGCATGTTGATGAATCATTTCCTTCTCTTTATTTTTTTTGCTCCTCTCTCTGTCTTTCTTTCATCTTTCCACTACCCTTTCCCCTTCTCTCCGGCGTAGGGTAGCCAACCAGTCTTGTTATTTTTCCTGCCTTCTGCCTTCCTTCCTTCCAAACTTCCTTCTTTCAGGTATGTCCGTGTATTTGTTTGTTTAGTTGTTTGTTTGTGTGTTTAACTGTTTGTAGCCTCGATACAAATACTTCTTTCTCTTTGGCGCTGAGCCATAATTTACTTATGGTTAGCTAAATATAGCGACACCCTTTTCTCTTTCCGAACAATAACAGCGACTCCCTCTTTGTCTTGTCAACGACAGAAACGGTCAGCGATGTCGCGGACAAAAATGGGTTTATAAAGATAGAATTTGGTGCACGGATTTCGAACTGGTTTAACGTTAGGAGTTGTACTCATTCTTATTTTCTATGACCCAGTAAGCGCGGAAGTAAAAAAAAAACAAGGCGAAGTCGAGGATAAATGAATCATAGGGAACCACAGTCGACAAAACACAACTGGAACAATCATGACGCACAAGAAAACGTGTCCATCCAACAGTGGAAAATTCTACACAATCAGCTCGGGCCATTCAAAAGCATGATGGTGGCACATTTGAAGGAAGAGAAAAGCAAGGCTTAATTGGTATGTTGCATCAGAGCTAACAAAGAAAGTAAAAATGCCTGCGAGTGCCCTGAAATTACATTATCGTTATCTTTTTTTTTCCTCGAAATTATTGCGGCCACATTGCTTTTCCATACATATAGCAGCAGCAGGACGCATTGAATATACAGAACTAAGTGAAAGAATGGAAATGGAATATGATAACAAATGACATGAGTGCTCCATCCAAGAAACGGAAAGATACACACAAATCGGTTTAATGAAAAATCAGCCCCTACAGCAGTGAAACAAGAGGGCCTCTAAGCGACAACGTATGAACAGGCACGTCAGTCTCAAAATTTTCGACATCATTAAGTAAGCACCGAGGCTCCTGGCAGGAGGTTCCACTCTGGCGATGTTCTCGAAATAGCGCAGCGTAAATAACAGGAAGCGGGCGCAGGAGCGGGCAAGCCAGCATTACACTAACGCATTGAGGTTCATTAGTTTTGCGAGTATAGTTTCACCGCTTGTTTATAAACGCCGCACCCGCGCGTGCTCTTTTCCTGAATGTTGGGGTGACCAATATAGTAAAGCCTATATTAAAGCGCATTTGTTATCGAGGCGGGTGCACTCTGCCGCTCTGCATCGTTGTTGTTAGGGTTAATTGTTGTTGTGGATATCATCGTTGTACATGTTGTCATAGTTGTTATTGTCATCGTTTTGCTGTTTGGCGTTTCGTTTTGCCTTTGCACGTTCGCATAAACTGTCATCACCATGAACGGCATCTACCTTTCAAGCGCGTGCAGCGCTTGAAAGGTAGATGCTCATCGTCCTTATCGTCCAACATCACTCACTGAACAAGTGCGCCCGGTGGACGCTCTCCCACTACGCGCATTTGTCCGGCGTGGGATGCAACAGTTCTTACGGGCATCAAAGCGAGTACAGAGAGAAAGAGAAAGAAAGAGCGACAAATGCAGAAAAAGAGAAGAAAGAGAAATAAAAATATTCTTCGCGGGAGATGTTCCTTGACGAGGCGGCATTGAAGGCCGCATATACACAAATCGAAGGTGATCGTCGCAACCACTCGGCTATCCAAGAGCCTAGCAGAACATAGCCTTCAATGTAGTATAGCCTAGCAAGTGGAAGAGAAAGAAAAGTGAGTGTGAGGAGGAGAGATGTGAGTCGAGAGAGTAATGCGTATTATAAAAAGAGAAATAAGCAGACAGTAAGAGAAAAGGACAAAAAGACAAAACCCATAAAGAGAGACCTAGAGAAAGTGAGAGAAAGATATGCACATAAAAAGAAAGAAAAGCTGCGTTAACTTCAAACACGTTTTCATTTTCCTCCTTCATTTGTACAATAAAACGAAAAGCTTCTTGAATGGCACGGCGTTAAAGAGATTGTTTTGCAGAAGCTTCAATGTTGGTGTTGGCGGCATTGGCGTCTTTGGTGGTTGTCACAAAACGAGCCCTCAAAAACTGGCGTGCTGCCAAATTCTCGCGACGAAGTGCCGAGAGGTCAGCGATAAAAAAAAGAAAACAAACATCCACAGACTCCCCGGGCGCGCGTCCTTCTCCCCTCTCGGAAGCGTAGGTTCGCCGACGAACCTCCTCACCCCACATCGGTGGCTGAGCAAGCCGTGGAAAATTCTAGATGGAAAGGGGCGTGGTGATGCCGGGTTGCGTCATCCGTCACGGACGGCCTTCGAACCGTCTCGCCCTCTCCCCAGCCTTCGCTGCGTATCGCGCCGACAAAATGATGAGAACTTTCTGGAATCTCGCGCGGAAGGTATTTAATCGAGCAGCGAGATGGGAGATCAGCAGAAGAAGGAAGTTAACGCCAGAGTGCGTAGGGTATCCCGCCACGTCTGTCGGTGAAGGTTTTGTCCTTAGTGGCAAAGCAGGAGAAGACGGAAGTTAGCGCCAGAGCGCGTAGGGTATTCCGCCGTGTAGTCGGCGAAGGTTTTTTCCGTAGAGACAAAGCAGGAGAAGAAGGGGATTTCCACCTGAGGAGCGAAGGCTCGAGCTACAGGCAAGAGCGAGCGACGACGCGTGGCAACAGCTGCGTGTGTGAAGCCGACGTGTTTTTGGCGAAGAAGTTTGGAGCTTGGAAAGCGGCCAAGTGAAGACGTGAGGTTTCCTAGAAGAGAAACTTCGGAGGGCAGCGGAACGACAGAGGTTTCCTGGAAGAGAAACTTCGTGGGCATCGAAACGACAGAGGTTTCCTGGGAGAGAAACTTCGGGGGTAGCGGAACGACAACAACGCTGGACTTTGAGTGAGTGATTCTCGGAAGAGTGTCATCCAGCATCCAGACTTTTGTTCCAAGAACATTGGACTGAATAGGTTTTCTATCTCTTTAGTCTTGAAGTGTCTTGGTTGTTCAATGCATGCGACTGCATTGTAGTGCGTATTGTTGTCTGTGTCCGTTGTTTCAAGTGTGGCTGATTGTACTGTGTAGTACGTTGTTTGTTTGGTGACATATTGTACTCAACTATTGTGGAGTGTGCATACTTCTGTATTGTTTTTGATCTGCCATTATTGAGAATATAATTTTGTTTTGTTTATCAACTCTCGGCTCTGGCTTTTTCTTTGGGCCACAGCCGGCGTCCACTGGCGCGCCAAAAAGGACCACTTCTAAATTGTCCACGCTTTCGTGGTGCGGTTCGGGGGGGGGGGCGATACTTCGGCCCTCTGAATTAGCCCGGCGATCGCCTCCCAAATTAACGGGACCTGTGACAGTCGTAAGTGAAAAAAGGTGGCGTTGGCTGTGAGAGAAAATTTGAGAGAGATGCAAATATGAATAGGAATTAACTGGAAGGCGTTCGCACTCTGGCTTTGTTTGCGGCACACCTCGGGTCACCACCGAGAAGCGGAGGCAGGCCAGAGATTAGGAAGCTGATGGCAGTGTGTGTGTGCGATCGTGTGTGTGCGATCGTGTATACGTTCGTGTGTGCGTGCGTACCAGTGGCGTAGCCAGGGGGTGGCACAAGTGCTGGTGTGCTCCCTGCAGCGCCAGCTCCATTATTCACGTATGTGATTGATTTATATGTGGGGTTTCACGTCCTAACACCAGCATATGATTATGAGTTACGCCGTAGTGGAGGGCTCAGGAAATTTCGAACACCTGGGGTTCTTTAAAGTGCACCCAAATCTGGGCATTCTAGCCTACAGCATTTTCGACTCCATCGAAAATTCAGCCGCCGCAGCCATATATTCACGCACGCGAAGCGACGGAAAGCACGTCCGCGGGCCCTTTGCGCCATTTCGCGGGATTTTCGTCGAGCCGCTAAAGAACGTCCGAGAAGGACGTACCACCAATGCTAAATGGTGGCATATTGGCAACCAACATGCCGATGCAGCTTCTCGATCAGCACACGAAGATGGTGAAGAAGAATCTATCCCATTTTCAAGGACTGATGCTGCAATGAAAATCCGAAAAACCGCGAATGAAGAAGTGAAATCCCTGTGGAACGCCGAGTGCTTACAGCACACGCGACTGCATAGGCTGTACACGCCTCGTCGACCTCGGCCTCCGTCCGGACTCTCTCGACTTGAGGCAACGATGCTTTGCCGACTGTGGCTTGGTGTCGCTTTCACCTAAGTTTTCGCCTTCCGAATCGGCATGGAAGACAGTGCTGCTTGGGATCATTGCGGCAGCGATGAAACTATAGAGCACGTTCTTTGTCACTGTCCTTCTTGGTTACAGTGGCAAAGACGGCAGTTAGCTGCAAAAGCACTGTGAACGCCACATACAGGTGGCTCTGCGGCGCAGGTTTCAGGAGTTCGACGTATCCGACGTCCAGTTAGTTTTAAGGCACTTATGCCGAATTTATGTCAGTAAGCTGTGAACTTTCGATATTGCCACAAGGCAGTAGTGGGATTGGGGCATAAAGCGGTAGAGGGTCCCTGGCTGAAAGAAAAGACTACGAAGTGGATAGAGACTGGTTCCAGCCCGCCAGTGCACCAGGCATTGTCATCGCGTGTAATCGTTGTAAATATCTGTAAATATACGTTTTCTTGTAAGATTATTGGTGGAGGTGCTGGGTACGCCTACCTGGCTTTTCCGGCAAACCAACACGGAACTTCGGAGTGGTCGCCACCTTCATTTTCCTGCAATGGCTCAACAGACCCTCCCACAAGAGCAACAGCAGCCGCAGCTGCAGCAGCAGCAGCAGCAGCACCAGCACCAGCACCAACAGCACCAGCAGCACCAGCACCAGCACCAGCTGCCTCCTCTGATTTTCCTGCCTCCACGAGACCCCGGAACCTTCTCGGGCACAGGCAAGGACAAGGTGAATGTTGAAGATTGGGTCGCTTTGTACGAGCGCGTGAGCGAATACTATAGGTGGGACCCTACGTTGATGCTGGCCAACGTTGTATTTTACTTGCGGGACACGGCGCTCACCTGGTATGAGACGCATGAGTCGGAGTTGACCAGCTGGGACGTTTGCAAACTGAAGCTTCTCGAGTTATTCAGCAGGCCATTTGGGCGACAGCAGGCCGCGAGGAAAGACCTGGAATGTCGCGTGCAGACATCGACAGAATCGTATGTATCTTACATACAGGACGTATTGGGCCTCTGTCGAAAGGTGGACGAGAACATGAGCGAAACTGACAAAATCGCTCACATATTGAAGGGAATTGCCGATGACGCCTTCAATCTGTTGATCGTTAAAGATTGCGCCACCGTCGACGCGGTTGTGAAGGAGTGTCAGCGCTTCGAGCACGCCAAGAACCGTCGCATAACCCGCCAGTTTGCGCGTCTGCCTAATACTGCAGCCACTTCGACCTGTGAAGACAGCCCCAAGTTCACGCAAGCTACATCGTCCGAAAATGTCACCCGAATCGTTTGTCGCGAACTCGAAGCAATGGCTCCTGCAGCCATCGCCTCTGACGGTCCTCAAGACAACGCATCCACCGTCTCCCTCATCCAAGCCGTCGTTCGCCAAGAAATAGCAAATCTCGGCATCACACCTGTTTGCGCTGTTCGCACCACCGAGAGCTCGGCTTCTGTTAACCAGATTCCGGTGTACCCTTCACGCTACCCTTCCCGCTACCGGAACCCTGCTGAATGGAGAACGTCGGATGATAGACCGATCAGCTTTCACTGCTCTCGCGCCGGCCACATTGCACGCTACTGTCGCAATCGTTGGTCATCCAATTCATCTTGGAACACTGGGACATGGCGTCGCTTTGAAGGCAGTTCTCGCCGCTTTTCTACTCCGTACAATCCACAGCCTGCTCCTACTAACGTTCAGGGCCGAAGGTTCAGCCGGTCACCATCGCCCCAAGGGCGCCGATCTCTCTCGCCGATGATTTCTCGATCCAGGTCCCCTGCACGACCTGGGCCCTCAACCTCGGGAAGCTAGACCATGCAGCTCCCGGAGGTGACGCTGCATTAACGACCCATTCTGCAAATCCTCTGTTGACGATTCCTACACGCCGCAATATTTTGGACCTTTTGGTGGATGACGTTACCGTTACAGCCCTCATAGACACTGGTGCACAAATTTCAGTCATGAGCGCTGCTCTCTGTATTAAACTGCGAAAAGTGATCACGCCTCCTATTAAGTGTGCAGCAATGCTTGCCGATGGGAGCACATCTGCCGTTCTCAGCATGTGTACCTCTCGCGTATGTATTGCTGGGCGCCAGACCGTCGTATTGTTCACCGTGCTTGAGCAGTGCCCACATGACGTGATTCTTGGCCTCGACTTTCTCTCTGCGCACTCCGCCCTTATCGACTGCTCGACGGGTCTTCTTCAGTTGGAACTGCCTTTTGACGCCGCTGTTGCCCATGACACTCAAAGTCGCCTTTGTGCCACCGAGTTCCTGCATCTTCCGCCGCAAGCCGCGACTTACGTGCAGCTCGTGTGTGATCCGCCTGTGCGCGATGGTGAATATGTCGTTTCACCTATTACCGATGTTGTGCTAAAGCACTCCATTGCTGTCCCGCACACCGTGGTGAGAGTATGCCACAATCAGACCCATCTGTCTCTTTTGAACTTTGGTTTCTCCACGCATGTGCTGCCTGCTGGTATTAAACTAGGCGTCATGTCGTCGTTGCAAGAGTGTGATATTTCTGAACTGTCGGCTCAGCAACCTGCTCCGCACGTCAACTTGCTCACTGCGCCCAACCTATCAAGCATTGACATTGCCAAAATGATAGCGCCAGATCTTTCGCCCTCCAAAGCACAAGACCTCCACCGTCTGTTGACATCCTATGCGGACATATTCGATCTTGACAACCACCCTTTAGGCCAGACATCAGTTGTGACCCATCACATCAACACCGGCGATGCCAACCCAATTCATCGCCGCCCTTACCGCGTCTCCGCTGCCGAACGCTCTGTCATCCAGAAAGAGGTCGAGAAAATGCTCGCCAAAGGCGTCGCCGAACACTCATCTAGTCCGTGGGCATCCCCGGTCGTGCTTGTCAAGAAGAAGGACAACACATGGCGGTTTTGCGTCGACTATAGACATCTCAACAAGGTCACTAAGAAGGACGTTTACCCTTTACCAAGAATAGATGACGCCCTTGACTGCCTTCATGGCGCAAAGTTTTTCTCGTCCATTGACCTTCGATCTGGTTATTGGCAGATCGCTGTTGACCCACGGGACCGAGGAAAAACAGCATTTGTAACCCCGATGGGTTATACCAATTTAAAGTAATGCCGTTTGGGCTTTGTAATGCGCCGGCCACCTTTGAGCGCATGATGGACTCCCTTCTGCGCGGCTTCAAATGGTCCACTTGCTTATGCTACTTGGATGATATAATTGTTTTTTCACCGACGTTCGCAAGCCATCTAGAGCGACTGTCCAGTATTCTCCAAGTATTTCGCAACGCTGGTCTCCAGCTGAGCTCTTCCAAATGCCGTTTCGGCCGTCGCGAAATAACTGTACTTGGTCACCTCGTTAACGCATCTGGGGTACAGCCCGATCCGGACAAAATTCGCGCATTGACTCAATTTCCCGTGCCCTCTTCTCATAAGGATGTCCGGAGCTTCCTTGGTTTGTGCTCCTATTTTCGCCGCTTCATCCGAAATTTCGCCGATATTGCGCGGCCTCTCACCGAGCTTCTTAAAAAAGACGTCCCATTAACTTGGAATTCGCCTCAGAGTGCTGCATTTTCGGCGCTCATCGCAGCCCTCACGACTACGCCAATATTAGCCCACTTCGATCAGACTGCCCCGACAGAAGTTCGTACGGACGCGAGTGGCCACGGAATTGGTGCTGTTTTAGCTCAGCGTCAGCATGGACGTGACTGTGTCATCGCCTACGCCAGCCGCCTTTTATCCCCTGCCGAGAGGAACTATTCCATCACCGAAAGAGAGTGTCTTTCCCTTGTTTGGGCTGTCGCTAAATTTCGCCCGTACCTCTTCGGCCGCAGTTTTACTGTTGTAACTGATCATCATGCACTCTGCTGGCTTTCCTCGCTAAAGGATCCCACGGGACGTCTCGGTCGTTGGTCTCTACGCCTCCAAGAATATACCTTCTCGGTCGTGTATAAATCTGGTCACCTCCATCAAGACGCCGACTGCCTGTCAAGGTATACAGTGGATCCACCAGACGCCACAGAGAGAGCTACGGAGGCTTGCGTCTTATCAATATCAGACTTTCTTGATATCGCTTCTGAGCAACGCCGCGACCCGGATTTACTTCCCATCATAGAAAGCCTGAGTTCCGCTACTCCACCCACTTCTCTGAACTTGTATTTTCTTCATGAAGGAGTTCTCTACCGCCACAACATGCGCCCTAATGGCCCTGACCGCCTTCTCGTCGTGCCTTCCCATTTGCGTGTAGATGTTCTCCGACAGCTTCACGATGAACCTGCCGCTGGTCACCTGGGAGTCACTCGCACTTATGATCGCGTTCGGCACCGTTTTTTCTGGCCACGCCTATATCGCTCTGTGCAAAAGTATGTCGCCAGCTGCGACCTTTGTCAACGTCGAAAACGACCAACATCGCTTCCAGCTGGCCTTCTTAACCCTATTGAGATCCCTGCTGAACCATTCTACCACATAGGGCTCGACCTTCTCGGGCCATTTCCCACTTCTGCATCCGGGAACAAATGGGTTGCCGTGGCGACCGACTACGCGACACGTTACGCGATCACCCGCGCTCTTCCAACCAGCTGCGCTACCGATGTCGCCGACTTTCTGCTACATGACATCATATTGCATCACGGCGCTCCTCGACAGTTCGTTACTGACCAAGGCCGATACTTTTTATCTCGCGTCGTCCAGGATATCGTACGTTCCTGTTCCACGAACCACAAGTTCACAACGGCATACCATCCACAAACTAATGGACTTACAGTGCGCCTGAATCGCACTATCACGGACATGTTGTCAATGTATGTTTCTCCAGACCACCGTGACTGGGACGCAATGTTACCCTACGTCACCTTCGCTTACAACTCCTCCAGACATGACACCGCAGGCTATTCCCCGTTCTACCTTCTTTATGGACGGGAACCCTCTCTGCCTCTTGATACACTCCTTCCCGCTGGTTCAAGCTCCCCTGTCACATACGTCCGCGATGCCATAGAGCGAGCCGACGCAGCACGACAGATTGCCCGAGAACGACTCATGCTTTCTCAAGCCTCTCAGAAAGATCGATACGATCGTCACCACCGCGAAGTTTCGTATGCACCAGGTTCTCTCGTACTCTTGTGGACCCCATGTCGTCACATCGGCCTCTCAGAAAAACTTTTATTTCGCTATGACGGACCATACAAAGTCCTTCGGAAGATCACCAACCTCACCTACGAGATACAGCGAGTCGTCGACGAAGCGCACTCAATGCCACCACCATCCACTGTTGTGCACGTCGTCAGACTGAAGCCTTATGTGTCACCCAACACTCCCCTTTTGTGACAAGCGCCGGGTCGGCGCTTTAACGCCGCGGGGTAGTGCCACAAGGCAGTAGTGGGATCGGGGCATAAAGCGGAGAGGGTCCCTGGCTGAAAGAAAAGACTACGAAGTGGATAGAGACTGGTTCCAGCCCGCCAGTGCGCCAGGCATTGTCATCGCGTGTAATCGTTGTAAATATCTGTAAATATACGTTTTCTTGTAAGAATATAAAGCGTGATTCACAGTATCTGGGTTTGTTGTAATCGGGTTTGATTGTATGGACAATCTCTTGACAAGTCATCCTGCTGTGCAACCCATTCGCTGAGCTTGCGCAGTCCACTCTGTTTCCGTATATAAACAGGTTCAGTGGCGCAAAGCTGAACGTTTACGCTGGGTGAATTTTGTTGTCTGTTTTCCGTATGTTCTTTTGTCGCGCAATGGCGGCGCATGTGCAGCTGTGCCACGGAGGTCTACCGTCTCCAGAGACACGAAGTGAGTTTCACAGCATAAATGATGAAGCGAAGTGGACGGCGTGTTGTCAACGCTATAGATGCTCAAATCGCCTCGGTGGTGGAATGTTGCCTCCCAGTGCTGCCATTAATGTCGCTGCAATGTGTATACTCACCACTATCAGCAATAAACATCAAGCCAACGCTATCTAAGGAAATTTGCTAGACTACTGTATCGATGCGTTAAAAATTCGCGAATGCAACGTTTCATTTACCTCACACTATATACTCTCTCCATCTTGGCATCACTTCAAACTTCCCGTACGTGGCTTTCGCACCATACATAATTTCCAATATTCCATTTCTAATCTTTCGCCTGACCTCCTGGCACTCATTTCAGTTTGCTTTTGGGCTGCAGCACATATTGTCACGAACTTCGGTTTAAAGTATGCTCACTTCTATCCGACGAGAACTTGACGTATAGTTCCAGTCTACGTCCATTTCAGTTAGAACCTAGCTAAGACATGTTGAATTTGGTCAGAACTTATGGTCTGCGTAGTGTACATAATCATCGTCATCAACATCACCTCGTTAGAAATAGTGAGATGAATAGTCTACAATTCTAACAGTTGCCCATCTCGTGCATCGTTGAAAAGTGAAACGGTAGTATATAGGTGTCCTGTGGTGCAACGCCATTGATGGTGCTGATCCAGCCAGTGTTGCGAGTCTTACCTGTTGTTTCCGTCCAGCGGGAGTATCCCTGCTTTCTGAGTTGTGTCGTGCTAAGCATGAATCTAGTAAAAGTTGCTACCTCTATCTATTCCTAGCCATTCCAGTAAAACTGCCAGTCTTTCCTTTATATAACGAAAAAAACATTAGCCCAACTTCACTGAGCTAACGTCGGGAAGGCTGATGAAACAGTGAAGTGTTCTACGTCACTCCGCATTGGCTCATTTTAAACTCAAAGTTTGACTGATTAAATCCGCTCACGTCTAGAGTGCCTTATCTTCTCTCACTCAAAGTTCTGGTTATTCTGTCCTCCGCTTGCACCTGACTTCCGCATCCATTGCACGGGCTTCTGGATCAACACAGCGTCGTCGTTGCCGTTCACACACCCATTCCCGTGGACGTTCCCGACGGTCAGCTCCTCCTTGCAGATAGCGCATGACCAGTTGGGACTGGCTAAGTGTGCGGGATGAACGCTGGCATGTGTGTGCGCGTATCACTTGTTCTATGTTCCCTCCTTGCTTTCTCTATTCTTTTACTCCCATTTCTTATCCCCCATGTGGGATATACAAACCAGGTATAACCTGGTTAACCTCACTGCCTTTCCCCCCGCCGCAGTGGTCTAGAGGCTAAGGTACTCGGCTGCTGACCCGCTGGTCGCGGGTTCTAATCCCGGCTGCGGCGGCTGCATTTCCGATGGAGGCGGAAATGTCAGGCCCATGTGCTCAGAATTGGGTGCACGTTAAAGAACCCCATGTGGTCGAAATTTCCGGAGCCCTTCACTACGGCGTCTCTCATAATCAAATGGTGGTTTTGGGACGTTAAACCCCACATATCAATCAATCAATCTCACTGCCTTTCCTTTGTTTTTTTCTCTCTCTCTTTTTACCTATCATAGACATTCGAAAAAGACTGCCACGTTTGTCTCAATGCCAATTTTCTGCTCATACGGCGCAGTACGCGAAACGCGGGACGTTCTGGCTATAGTTGTAGACGGCTTTATTTCATATGCGAAGCATTTTTTGCGTACTTTAAGCAGCTTTGGCATCTATCTATCTATCTATCTATCTATCTATCTATCTATCTATCTATCTATCTATCTATCTATCTATCTATCTATCTATCTATCTATCTATCTATCTATCTATCTATCTATCTATCTATCTATCTATCTATCTATCTATCTAGCCGCTTACGTTTGGGTGCTCTCGTGGTCACTCCCTTAACTTGGCGTGAACCAAAATTAGCATGGAGCGTAAAATCGTTGGACGCATATGACGTACTGGTCAAGACATGAAAATGTCAGGATCCCGTCGCGTACGTATCACACACTTCCCGCCGGACAGTGGCAGATACCCACGGGCGGGTATGTGCCACAGGTTATTGAAACTTACTGTCTACCCAGGAACGACGAGAACACACATGGGTGATTTTAACGCGTGAGCATTAAGGAAAACTTGACATTGGCAGCGTTTACTCAACGAATGCAAATAATATAACGTCAGGTTTCCAACAGAAATTGAACCCAGGAATACTGCGGGGCAATCAAGCATTCTAACACAGAGCCATGCCATCCTCGGAACTTCTTTTCAAATAGACCCTAATGTTTGTGAAACGTCAATTGTGGCTGCGGTGCTGAGTATCTGATTTTATAAAGCTAACATATGTACTCTTTAAATACAGCCGTCACGTCGGCTTAACGTCAATTGTAGCAGGACACCGTGCGCAGGAGTTGATTTATGTAGCAGTGTCCAGGGCTACCAACATTTCGAGCAGCATCGTTTCATATAAGCTTATCGTGTCTGTTGCTAATACTCATGTTACTGTTGGCATCATTGCACAAGTGCAAACATAATGTCGCATTACTGTCGCCCAATAAATATCATTCATGCAGGAAGAGAGTGAACTGTGCCATTTTCGGAGGTCAATCACACTTCAGCAGCCCGAGAACTGGCGCCCTTAGCCTGATTTCTGCGTCCAATATATGTGACGCTCATCTTGCTATCACGCATCTTTCTTTATTATGTTTTGGTGGTTAGCATCTCAACATAACACAAAGCTTTGTTTATTAAATTCATAATGAATCTTAGTCGTCGGGATAGCGATGTACCAAGCGTCCGCGAAAGTACATCCACGTTGAACTGTTCTGTAGCTGCCAATCACCAGAACATACATTTGGCGAACCCTCCTTTATCAGTGTACGGTAAACATTCAATTACCTCTTGAAAGACGCGTTTTTCTTTCGTGCAGTGCTGATACTTAAGATGGAAGAATCGACCATGTTTTCTTTAATAGATGAATTCTGTTATACTACTATTTCATAATAAGTATTACACTTTCTCGTATCTATTCAGGTATATGGGCATTATAAATTGTCTCGATCGTTAATAGCCCAAACAGTGCTTCTAGTGCACGGAAATATTAATATTATTACTATTACTGTACTGCTCTTATTGTCAACTTCTCAACACTTCAGTTTAAAAAAAATTATAATTTATGGCGTTGCGGACGAAGTACATTGTTTACACACATCGCATTTGTATTTTAAAACATTTTTAAATGGCCCCCATGCACCTTCATGAATACGCCAATAAAAAAGGCATAAACAAAATTTTCCTTTGAAAGAAAGAAAAAAATGTGGGTGATTACCACGGTAAACTATGCCTTGTTGCTTCCTTTCGAAATAGTCCTTAGCTGTTTATGATTGGTCAGAACATTATGGGTCATACACACAGCCCCGGCTTGCCACGCGAGGCAACGAATGACGCGAAAATGATTCATCGCGTAATAGCCACTTATGCACGACCACATAAAAAATAAGAGATTGAAATATTAGATGCGAAGCAGATCTTTGATAGCCTGTCTAACGCTGTCCCTCCGTACGAACGCACCGCGCGCTGCAAATGTTGGCGCGGTTCCAAGTAGGTCATGCCGCAGCTGAGCGTTGACGTCATGCTCCCCTCGCAGTGTGCGCTGACGTCACTCTCTCCCTCGCCTGCCGCGCGCTTGCCGAGGCACCGCAGCCGCCGCCTCGTGCATTCGGTCGCAACACCTGCAGCAACAGCCACTCACTACACCGCCGACTTGTCGGTTCACGAGCAATAAACCTGACGCCCATCTAACGTACGCGTTGAAACATGTCTGTACGGATCGCAAGACCTACTCCAGTCATAGCTTCAAACGAATCTTTTAACGCTCACTGCAGCACCCGCGTTAGCACAGTTCAACCCGTGACGCCACCCGTGCACAACGCTGCTACAGTGTAGTAGTATATGCTGGGTAGTGGGTTCAGAGAACGATCGTGAGTGACTCTTGTCACGTTGACGGCATGAGATGGCACCACCAGAGCATGGGCTGTATGAAACTGATGACGCGCGCTGCAACACAGCATGTAATTGTCACTCTGTACTTCGGTGCATTCCCCGTAAATAGTTGCCGCTGCTCACCGGAATTCCCTAGCTAATTTGGCATACGCAGATGTTGTATACTCGCGGACAACTTTTCTTAGCGATCAAGGAAAAGCTACATTGGTGGAGCTTTCCTACCCATGTTTAGTGTATTGCATAGCGAATCGTCATTTTTTTTAGATAAAACTTCATTGATATGTGAGGTATAACGTTCCAAAACGACCATATCATTATGAGAGACGCCGTAGTGGAGGGCTCCGGAAATTTTGACCACCTGGGGTTTTTAACGTGCACTAAATCTGAGCGCATGGGTCTACAGCGTTCTCGCCTCCATCGAAAATGCAGCCGCCGCAGCCGGGATTCATTCCCGCGACCTGCGGGTCAGCAGCTGAGTATCTTAGCCCCTGGACCACCGCGGAGGGGCTTTTCGATGACACTTATAAGTATGAAGACGTTGTAAGCCCTGCTGAAGTACTTCCGCTTTACTCAACGTATAACTTGCCATAAACAGCGTTTTTAGTTTTTAACAGCATACTATAGGTAAGCTTAAGAAAAGTTCATTGATTGGTTCATTCATTCATTCATTCATTCATTCAGAAAAAGAAAGAGGCAATCATAATCATGCATTCGTCTACGTCAGAACCTGACAGCGAAAGTGCCGTTGGGGCGAAGGAACCATGATCCCTGTTGGCGTACTACACAAAGGGCGCACTTTCGCAACCTGCAAAGTTTACACTCGCGCTGCAGCTGCCACAACATTCTCGTCTCGTCTTCGACGGAAAGCCACCGATGCTCGGTGATGGAAAGGTGCCTCGGGTTTCAAGCTGCCAGGATTACGTGCATAGAAGAGGAAATGAAACAAAAGGAAAATGCTCCGTGGTTAGACAAATCGATCGTATAATAGATGTGTCTTCCCTACGTGTCACGCATTCTACAGTACAAGTATAAGAAAGATGCAAATGCATTTAAAAATAAAATGGGCCCAGAAATTCAATTTCGCCCTAAGTGCAAGGACAGTGACAGCCAAATCTGAGTGGAGTATAAAAACAGATAAATTTTCTAAGCTGAAGAAACATTTGCGCCACCTGTCCCTACGAGTATAAACTGCTCCCCAGTTTGCTCTCTACGCGATGCGGCCACGTTTTGTCGTGCTGGGTAGAATGGTTGCAAAACATTCTATGGTCTCTGTGCGTTGGCGTTCTTGTTGTCAACGCTGGACGAATATATCACTGGTTTTCTCGTTCTTTTTTCCCTGCATGAACGTCGAGTTTACTTCGCATTTCGTCGATCGAAATAAAAATACGTAATTTCACACAATAGCAACAATTGTTGGGGTTTAAAGTCTCAAAACCACGATATCATTATGAGATACGTATTAGTAGAGGGTGCCGAGAACTTGGACCCCAGGTGTTCTTTTACGTGTATCTAAAAACAAGTGTACGGACCTCAAGTAATTTCGCCTCCACCGAAAATGCGTTTACCGCAGCCGGGATTGACCCCGCCACCTGCCGGTCACAGGTCAATCGCCATAACTCTATATAGACTACCGTGACCAGAACTGTACTTCCAGGCAGCACAGTTTCCCCTTGAGGAATTTAAAGTTCAGTTTCCTTTTTCATGAGTTTGAGCTCGTGAAACAAAACACACACACACAAAAAAACATAACAATGTCCCGCCCTATTATCATGTAGAGATACATCAGATGACCCATGAAAGTTACATTTGTCATATAGAGACGAACACGCCCGAAACAAACTTCACTATATTGGAAGAGAACACTGGCACCACTCCAACTCACTCAAGAACAAAGAAAGAGAGAGAGAGAACTAGAATCCGCAATACGCAGCTGCAAAAAAACAACATATGCAGAAGGAAAAGAGCGTAACAGATATAAAGTGGATGTATAGCACAGGGCTGACATATACACGAAACTCGAAACCATTGTCGTGCATGATTTATGCGCATTACAAGCACAATTTCAGAACTACAACAGAAGGGAACCACGCTAGAAGCAACTGATGTTAACGTTAATGTGTGTGTGTGTGTAAGTGTGCGTGTGCGTGTGTGTGTGTGTGCGTGTGTGTGTGTGTGTTTACATGTTCTGTTCATGCACCATATGAGTACAATAACCATCACAAAGTGTGAAGTGCGATACAAGGCAACAACGTTGCCGCAGAAAGAGTTGACCGAGCTAATGTTTAAAACACGACACACGAAAAATAACAGACGGGAACAGTGCGCCTGTTCTCGTCTGTTCCTTCTCGTGTGTCGTGTTTTTTCTTTGCGCTCTAACTATCGTTTTTATGTCACAATGATGCCGTGGTTGCCCATATTATAATTACGACCCGAAAGAGAGCGCAATCTATATAGTAGCTAAGTCCTTAGCGCATGTCTGTGGACGCATCACTTTTGCTGTAAACCGGGAGAGCTTATGGCTCTGCCCAAGTGGAGTAAGCATCGGAAGCGTTCAGAACTTATTCTAAAGACATATATATGTCCACTTGTGGTTGAGAATGAGCCATAAGAAACACTCACGTGCAGCGATGTGGACACGAAGGTGCAGTCGCCGTCCTGACCTCGATTCATGACGTTTACGTATGCTGCATGGCTGCACGTTTCTTCGCTTGAGTGACTAGTTCTTTGCAGCCCGGGGAACATACTATTGCATTTCGCTTTTTGTGTGCAGAAAGTCAGTGAAGTGTGCCATCAAAAGGATGGACAACAGTGTGCAGTACTTCATCAACTACACATTGTGAGCGACGGACAGGCTCAGCCAGCTAGGGAAGCGCGCTGACACTGACTGCGCAAATTTAGAAACGCGCTGATCCCACACACGTTAAAAAAAAAGAAAATAAGTTTCCACTTGAGATCGATAACGGTGCATGCAATCACAGTGACAGCTGCGCAATACCTACCCATCGGCGGCTGAGCATACACCACCGGCTGTGGCGTTTGGATAAGGCACTTTGAAATTGTAGATTCCGTTGCGGGGTTGGTACGCATGCAATCACTTAGAGTACATGGCGGCGAATAAGAATGATATGTTGCGCCCCCTTGTGCTGTTTGGAAACGCCATTCATTGTTACAAAATAAATAAATAAGTAAATAAACAAATAAATAAATAAACATAAGCCTAATGCTCTTTTTCCTTTGCATCAGAGACTTCTGCTAACGTTACGAGTGCATTTGCGCCCCTTGTTCCACTCCCTTCCTTCATGTGTCCCAGAGAAAGCTTAACCCCCAAGGTGGAATACTTTACAGCCCTAATAAGTGCCCACAGTTATTCCAGATGTATTGTTGGAATGCATCATGCGTGAATTAACTTACATATTTCCTATCATAACAATTACAAACTTCTATTGTGCACCCTGTTTAGTGCGTGCGACCTGCCGTTATCCAGCTGGTGCAGTCATCTGAAATATTTAGCTTTACTTTCGCCTCCACGACATCAAACACACTCCGCCAAATACCGCATTGTAACACGTAGAGACAATCACTTCGTGCATAGTGCTATGAGCCTCTTAGACGACACCAACCTTTGGCAGAGGGAAGAGTACGCCATCGTACACACTTAACGCCGAAGAAGAAGGCCGTACGAGCGCTATATTATAGGCTTCTTGTCATCTGAACGACTCTAACTGAAACTTCATCGTACGTGAGTGCGTACGTATGTTCTTTTTATCTTTTGTATCTCTCTTTTTCTACTTTCCAAATCATATTTTCATACTCCAGGGCAAAGATAGTTAGCTGAATAATAGCTTTCTTTTCTCTTGTCACGGCAAGGGTGGCATTAGGATTTTCCTACTAGGAGGGGGGGGTGGGGGTGGCACCGACTACAACAAAGCTCGTTCAGCTGGGCAGGCAGGTGGGTAAATAATGTGCTGTGTTTTGACTGTGTTTGCTCTTGGGTGGGGAGGGGCGCAAAGGGGTCAAGCGGAAATTTTGGGGTTCTGCTGCCCTCCTGTGCCCCCCACTGGCGCTGCCCCTCTATCTCGGCCAAGATTTATATGCAGGCACTGAGGTCCCAGCGTGAAATTGTAGAAAATAAAGTTCGGCTCTTACTTTATTTAGTCATTGTACTATAGTCAATGTAAACGTTTTTATATTCGTATAAAGAAGTAGGTTTTGAAAGAATGCTTCCAGTGTTCACTGGGTGAGAAGCGCCGCTTATGGCATCTCTATTTTGTCGCCCGGCAGAGTACGTGTATACACATTCTGGGGAGCTCCATTGCAAGGCTAATTCTGGCAACCAAGCTTGATGCTGAGGCCCTCGACTCCGTGGTGACGGATCTCGCCTGGTTGCAGACCAATCCTCTCCACCACGTGATCCTCTAACGGCCGGCGTTACGACTTGGGCCGTGAACTCACCAGACTGCACCTTGCACGGCTAATAAAGAAGCTGCATGAACCTGATGGAACGACACTGTTCTTCAACGAATCTTCACCAGCTGCCGACAGAATTGCTGTTGCTGTTGCTGTATTGTACTTTTGATTCTTTTCTCACATAATAAAGCGCTGAGACCCATCGCAAAAAACAAAAACATTAGCGCACCCCAAATGTAGGCGCATTTTCCGCGTTGGGCCGGAAAAACTCCGCTGTATCCTTGAGTGAGGTGGCTTCACCTCCTGTCTCTACAAATGATTGCATTTCCGTTCCACTTGGTCCCAGAATAAAACAAAGGAAGCAGTTTCGTTTTAGACTGTTCAGCAGCAGAACAAAGCTAAACTTGGGGGGGGGGGGGCAAAATATGAACACATCATCATATTCCTCTGTCGATGTCAGGGAAAGGGAAGTGGAGTGGCAGCATGCCTGAAAAAATTACGTGGTCCTTTATGCATTCACCTAAGACCACTCGGAGGCGAGAGTAGTTTTGGTCCGGTGTGCTGATCGCCGCCGGAAGCGTTGTGCACCTCATTGGGTATTGTAGTGCATCTAGAATCAGCCCACCGTTGACCGAACAACAATGTCAGTCGATGGTGTCAACGTGTGACCACACATAATGTGACGTCGTGATGGCGTCATATGATCACGTCGTCACGCGGTGATTGCTTTTTTTTTTTAATCCCTCGTGTCCACGCCGACGCCACCGAAGGTCCACTCTCGCGTTTTATGAGGCATCTAAAGCATTTGCCCTAGCAAACTTAAAAAAAAAAGAAACGGCATTCAACAATGACGAACTGTTCAATGAGCCGTCCATTAAGTACGTTGCAGGTTTACCTACGCCCAAGTTTCTGTGTGTTAGCAAATAGGCCGCATAGCTGTTTGCCGTAAGTTGTACGTGCTGACCACTGCCTCTCCTCGTCTCAAGGCTTACGCATCGCTGCATAGAATTAGCGAGCCGTAAGAAGGTGCATGCTTCAAAAATTGCCCGCAGCTTCCCTCGGGGGAACACTGAGGAGGATGCGGACCATATAATTGGTTAACGGGGTGTTAAAGTGCGACTTACTTGGGTCGATGGCTAAATTGGTTAACGTGGTTGTGAAATGGGGTGTTAAATTGCGACTTACTTGGGTCGATGGCTAAATTGGTTAACATGGTTGTAGGAGGGGGTGTTAAATGAGTGAACACGTACACACGTATGCGAAAGGGCGGCGCTGGTCGAAGGGACGTCGATCATTGTGTTTGTGGATTCGTTGGAATTCATTTCACCGCGACCTTGGACGTCGACGCGCCGTACAAACCAACCGACGAGCGGCAACTGAGCGAGCGAGCGCCGACCTTGAGTATATATACAGCACGACGGCGCATGCACTGTCAGCTGTTGAATGTTCTCGAAGCGCGACGCCACATGCGCGTCCACTGGAGAATCAGGAGAATTGTAGATGTCGAACGCGGTGTGTAGAGGAGGAAGGGTGCACAGATGGTGGAGGAGTGAAGCGCGCGCGGTGTGTAGAGGAGGAAGGGATGCACAGATGGTGGAAGAGTGGGCGACAGCGCATGCGCGCGCGTCAGCTGTCGAATGTTCGAGAAGCGGTGCGGACGGCGCGGACGGCGCACTACAAGGCGCGAGTATAAGATGCTCCGCATCTAAAACAAAAAGGGAACGCTTCCGCACCCGTAAGCAGGATAGCAGGATAGCGGCGTTGAGCGCAATGCCGTGCGCGTGGGACGAGAACGAAGTCTTGTCTCCCTCGTGCACGTACCAGTGTGCTCCAGCATACGTGCACGTTTTTCTGGACGTACTTGAGGGCCTGCGGGTCTCTGGATCAGTATAAACGTGCGTCTGCTTTCGTGTGCGTGGCGAGAGTGCACGCGCCTGTAGAAAAGAATGCATGCAATGAGCTTCTCCGCACCAATATGACGTATGTGGAGAAGCCAGCTTCGAGGAACGAAGGCGGGGTTTTTTTTTTATATATACAGCGTACGGTGTGGGTCACACGTCAGCGCGTAAACTGGTATATTCCTTTCCACCCACCCTCCCCAACAATGAAAAAAAAAAAGGAACGAAAGAGACGAATGAATTTTTTCAACTCTGCCCTCGAGCGCGGCGGGCTGTCCAGGCCAGAGGGTTCCTGGAATAAGGGACCCTCCCACCTTCACTCACAAGCTTCTTTCAATACATGTTTTCTCTCTCTCCCTCTCAGTACATATATTGACGCATTCACACAAACATACATTCGGACATTGAGAGGCGTCGCAGTACTATCCCCTTACATCAAAATCTGGCTACGCCATTGAAGTATAGTTAACTTAGATTTTGGTGCCAGATATAGGACCGCAAGACGCTGAAATAAAAGCTGTCAATATGCATTATTGTTGAGCATTTCTTTTCTGCACGCAAAGTACGCATTCAGTAAAAATGCGAAATTGTAAAAAAGAATCATGACATTAGGCTAAAAAGCAATGATTAAAGTGCTTCTGTCACACTCGGTATTTTTTTACAACATTTCAGATCAAACTTCAAGTTATATAGGCAGCGCGCTTCATTCTAGTTTATCGAACGAAGAAAATCTTGCAAAACTGTGCTCCGTTAAGGGCATCCAGAATAATAAATAATGCTTAGGTATACACAGCGCAAGTCCACAATAATTTATTATAAATGACAGTATTCGGAATAGGCTAGCTGGCACGTCTATGTCAGTGCCTGTGTTAATAAGCAGCGGGCGCGTACACGAAGAGATCGACGCGCTTCAGTGCGATGAGGCGCGCCTACGCTTGCTGTGCACTGCACGGAAGTACCCAGTGCGAGCGCGGGGATTCGCTTTTTAGATGCGCGGTTATTTGCCGCATCGATCAGCCGCAGCATGAGGCTGGGATTGGAGCGTCGGCTGCTGACCCAAAAGCAACGATGCGCTTGCTTTGCTCTGTCGTGGCTGGAATGCGATCAAAGAGAGGCGAAACAGCGGCGGGTAAGAAGCAGCCAGCGATGTTTCGGTGCTTTAACGCGAAGTACTCAGCACTAATTCCGCCTGACGTTCCCCCCTCCATATATATATATATATATATATATATATATATATATATATATATATATATATATATATATATATATATATATATATATATATATATATATATATATATATATATATATATATATATATAAATATATATATATATATATATGTGTGTGTGTGTGAACTTGCTACGTGACGCCACACAGGCTCATAAAAGTGTGTTCCACACTCGCCGCTATAGCTACAGATGGCGCTGACTGACACTCCCGTCGAAGTTCGTAGGTTCGATTCCTGCTCTTGGCAAGTTTTTTTTTTTCACCCACTTTTCTTCCTTCTTATTTACATTACATTGGTTCTAATACCTTCCCCTATACATCACTTGGCATTATTGTCTGTTAGATCTCATTATTATTATGTCAAAACACGGAATCCCCCCCCCTCGATTTCCTCGATTTCGGCGTCTAAATTTAGGCAGTATAATTAATTATAAGACATTTCCGCGCCCATGGGGCATCATTTAATCATCTATTGGTGCACCAAGCCTACCACACGTACCTTTACCGAGTCGGCCTAGTTTTGTGTTTGTTCAATGGTCAGTGATGTGACGATGCAAGTTTTTGACAATGGCGGCCGAGTACCACTGCTGTTGCATTCCAAGAACTGTTCATTTCTCGCTGTTACTTACCTCCGGAAAGCCGGGCACCAAAGGCAGGCCGTTTTGACAAATCAAATACTTCATTTTTACATTTTTTTCATTCGTTGCAAAGCTTGTCTTTCTTTTCGCAGTCGAACAAAGGAAGGGTAGGGGGAGGGGGGTTCGGCGGTATTTGTCTCACACCTGATAAAGAACACTACGCACGCTCATGACGGGGCCGAAGTGCATTTATGAGCTCTGAAAGGGACACTAGACTTAACGAGCCAGCTTGGACTAATAAATCCCCACTGTGGAGACTCATCATATCCTCTGAGGGCTATAATGTCAGTTAATTTCACCATCATATCTCTTCCTAAAGCGAAGAAAATCAAGGTCAAAGTTTCACTTTTGAATGCCGCGCCAACCTCCCCACGTGTGACGTCACAGATTTCAAAGCACATTTTGCGTACTTTCATGTCATTGCCTCAACAGATGACCGTGTTCTTCATATTTGTTGACTACGAATTACGTATGACCTAGTAGACGCTCTCAAAATGTCACATGACGTTGTTTGGGAAGGGGAACTTCAACGTGGCTTCGCCACCAGCAATTTATTTTTAGCCGTTTTCTCGCGTGATGATCTGGCATCTCTCACCACAAGCGTTGTGTTGTGCAATCGCAGAAGAGTAATTAATTTACTAATGACAGAAACTTTTCAGTATTCATCTGTGTTGAAATAGATCGCACGAACCACAAGCGGCTGGAGATTCGTCCTTGAGATGCTAATTTCATGGTGGATTTTCTTTGTTTTTTTTAAGTGTAACGACTCTTCTGCCCGATTGCTCGACATAACAAGCCATGTCACGGTGCATCTGGTCTCTACACATGAGATTGCCTGTCATACCTATGTGTTTGAGCCGAAATTATGCAAATATGACCCGAATTGAAGACGGCTAAGACGAGAAGTACGAAATTTACTTAACGTTAAATTGTCCCATTTCAATCCATGAGTACTGTTCATAATGAGCTTTACAAAGCTGTGAAGCTTTGCCATGTTTTACAGCGAAAGCTCTAATGAGATGAAAACTCAGACTGCCACCATCCATAACCAATATCGCGAAATAAGAAAAAGAACGTGGTACCAAGGACAAAGTGGGGCTCGAACCCGAATGCGCTGCAGGCCAGCCCAGTATTCTTTCACTGAGCCTTGCCGGTGCTTGGGACTTGTTCGCTAACGCGCTTCAGGCAGTCTTGATGTCCGAAAAAGAATCGCGTTGATGGGTAATAAAGCATATCAGAACAGTAAAAGAACAATGAGGCGTCACACAATGTGAATATCGTGACGAGTGTGTTGTCCAATGCTAGAACCCATTACAAAAGCTAGTTTTTGATCACCTATTGAGTGTGGCGCATACCCACTTCAGGCATAACTCCTCACCATCGTCAGCATGAACAATTTGCACAAAACTTCTTGCGAGTGTTTATCGGATACAACGCTTCTCAGAAGAATGACGAAAAATAGCATAGTAAATGCTGGTCTACCACCCACAAATTATTATTAATATTAATGCCGTAGTGGGTACCCAGCACATGTGCTTGCAGCAGTTACCCATCTAGTGTTTACAAAAGGCTTTAAAAAGTCGCTCTTCTAGTTTTCGCTGCGACTGTGCTGCCCCTTCAGCGCAGGTCTGGCGTTTTTTCCAAGGACTTTGAGAGAGGCTAATCAAATCGTAGCCCGAGGGCAGCTTGGGAGAAAGTTTCCCTAAAGGTTAACTGTATTTATGATGTTAGCCCATAGTTGTACACCGTAAAGCCGTAATCTCACAAGTATTTGTGGCAACCACCTCGGATTGTATGCAAGGGTGGATTATATGTGTAAAAACACAGTACATACATGTACAGCAAATATAGTGAAGAAGAGAGCAGCAAAGGTGGCCCCTCGCTACTTATTTTCTCTTCCAAATGAATCCGATGCATCACTGAAACATGCAAAGATGAGAAATTTGTGCAGACAGATTGCCACTATTTGTGTTAACCATTTTTAATTCCTTCAACGAACCATCAACCGGCACATACTGTCACGCATGTACAGCAGATTTCTCAAACATAAATACTGTACACTGCCAAAAAACATCCCAGCAGAAAAAAAAATTAGTGACTGCCTGTCATCTAATCAGGTCCTTCACACGCCTATTGGGGCATAAGGGACGCTAAACCTGCCGATCTTATTAAAGCGCATCTTGAATTTCCTCACAACATATTACAGTCACCATGCCATGCGGCATGATACCTCGGGTAAAATCATCTGGGCTAAAGGTATCTTGAGCAATACAAATATACTGGTGTCAGTAACAAGCCCTGCATTAAAATAAAGAAAAGGAACATGAAGCCTCTTTTTTTCCTCAGCAGGTGGCTTCACCTGGCTGCTCTCTGAGGGTAGAGGCGAGCTGCCTTGCTCGAGATATAAAACTAGTCTATGTACATAAGAATCTCGCATATGACATGCCCACGATTGTGTCTCAATAGAATCTCACTTTAGGGCCACGAGTGAATGCAGCCCCGACAGGGCTGCCATTCTGTCGGAAGCGGCTCATCGAAGAGTTTTCACTGTGGCTTGGCTTGGCATCCACGTGGTCTTCCTTCAACAACTTAGACGGATTTCACCATACTCCATTCGATGAGTAGTGGTAGCTAGCCGTGCAGGCAAATGCGCAGAGAAAATGCATTTACCATGATTTCTACAATGCAAGAGAGCCTTGGTGGAGGCTTGGAAATTATACCTGTATCTTAGAGGAACGACACGCTTCTATACGGCTTTGCAGCATCTAAATCTCCGTAAGGCCTCAGACAACATCGCGGTTTATTCAGCTGTCATTGCTCAGGACAAAAGCGCACCACTATATGCCGAGGAAGCACCATTGCATAGTCTCTGAAGCATCAAGTAATGTCTGGAATGAAGTAGCCATGAGTATAGCACGGCATCTAATTCAGTTAGCCCTAAAGAAGGCGTACATATAGGCATCTCTTCTAGTCATGCATATCTATTTACATAAAATGCTGAAACAGCACGAGGCCCAGACCTCACAACGATGGCACTGACTCCTCACTATGCTGCCTCGTGACGCTGTTTAAAGCACTAGCAGAACGCGAACGTTCAGATTCTGGGCAGCTAAAATACAAACAAAAGTTGGGGCACGAATTACTCTCAGCCCTGCTGAGACGAACATGCCCACTCTCGAGAGCACACACATAAAGGAAAGACGATATATAAAAACTAAACTCTCAGTGCCAGCTGTAAACAAAAAGACTACAACAACGCCTGACTGCAAGGGAATCATGAGGCGGTGGCGAAGGAGGACATGAAAGAGGACATGAAATTAGGTGCAATGCCAACAATTGTGCACGAGAATATTTGGACCCGCATGTATCAAAGACGCACACACAACAATTTGCAATCAAGCAACAGTGCACAACAATAGGGTGACTGAAGGCACTCGGGTGAAGGCTGCAGTGCAAAGGACACTAGCTACGACAGTCTCAGAAGCCGCAGTGCCTCAGCACAAGCAAGCTACGACCAGATGTAAGGTACTCGAAAACTGCGCAGACTCCTCTCACGCTGACCGCAGGCCACACACATTCAGCTGCCAGGCCGGCTCTGTAGAAACCTGCGCAAGATGTGGGGAAATTACTCATGAGTTTAGTGTACCAGTCACGACAACAGGACTGAAGACAAGCAGCATGATGGAAAGCAGTTCTGAATTGTTTAGAGCATACCAATTCTATCTAGCCACTCCTCTCAAAGGTCGTATATCATTAACTACTAGTCATTTTATAACAGTTCAAGCATTTCCATGCTGATACAAAAAGCCTTTCTTTGCTAATCATCATGTGATAACTTTAAAAAGAGGCCTTTTTTTTTTTAGTGTAGGACGTGTAAGAGAACACTTGCCTTTCTCAGGGAACCCTTGCCACCAAAGTTGCGGATTTCATCCATGAGGATGTCTCTGGTGCCAATCACAGAAGCCTGTGGATTTCTGGCTACACTCTGTGAACTCGACTGGCCTCCAGCGGTCACCTTACGAGGTCCATCACATTCAGACACTGGCCGCTTCCCAGAGGCCGCACTGGAGCATTCTGGTTGGTTCATGCTTTGTGCCTGCTTGACCTCAACAGCACTGGCATGCCCATTCACTTTGACGACAGAGTGAGATGAAGCCATAGGTTCCACAGTGATGCCAGACTTTAGTGTGGCCTGCACTATGCTTGGTTTGTTGTTGCTGCAAGAGGCATTCTCGCTGGCTTGAAGATGTTGCTCTGATGTCGCACTTGGTTTTTTTGCCAACCGAACAATCTCACTTTGGAGGTATGGTGGAAGTGAACGCCGGTCTGTGACGTTACCTTGCTGAATGCTTGTTAAACTTTCCGAGCTAGCGTGCAGGCTGGTCACGGTTACCCTTCCCTTGCTGGAAGGCCTCAAAGACTGTAGCTGCTGCACACTTGCAGCCACTGGCGATTCCTGGTGCGGTGTGGCCTGATCCTGAGATTGTGGCAACTTCTGTTGAAGAGAAGCCTCTTGCGACAGCTTCTCGATGGCCTCTGGAGAAAATCCACGCACCACAGGCGCTGCGTACAGGATTCCCGTGGGCTTCCTCGTGTCTAACTTGGGCTTCGCCTGTGGCTTTACGTTTGAATTCACCACTGTCTTTGCAGAGGCATCGCATTTGTTTGCTTTGCTCGTCTTCTCTTCTGCACCTTCTAAGCCACCAACAGCCCTTTGGCGGTTCAAACTGCTGCTTACAGATGCTGTGACTCTCTGTTCTTCTCTCTGGTCCTTCCACGTGCCGAAGCTCACAACGGGTGCAGTCGTGGGTTCGGACGAACCAGGCTGCTTGAAGGCTCGGCTGCGCTCCTCAACTAGAGACAATGGCCTCACTGGTTTCACTCGAGGCAACGTGGAAACTCGAACTTCGTGTTGGCCATTCATGGCAGAGCTGCTGGATGCTTGCGACTGTTGAGAAGCCACGACAGCTGGCGGTGCCGTAATGGTAGATGACGCTGCAGCACTTTGCACTATTTTCTTGTCTTCAAGCAAATTTTGGTTTGATTCGAGTTGCTGCGTCCATGCCACAAACTGTTCCTGAAGCCTCGCGTATTCGTTCAGCAAGACGTCTTTTTCTTCTTCAAACTGCAGCTGCCCAGCCTCCCTCGACACCTGAGAAACGGTCTGGCTCGGACGGAGGTCTGCCGTGGACACCGACTGCTTGCTGCTATGCTTCAGTCCCTGATTGTCACTCTCCCAGCTACCAATTTGCACTGTAAAAGTCGATTCTTTCTCAGACGCCTGCTTTTCGTTGGGGCGCGTTAAAGCTGCAGATCCCACTGCAGGACCAGCTGCCACCTTGGATGTCACTGCACGCTGCGTTCCACTGCTAGCAGTGCTAGGCGAGATCACCTTGATGTTCTTGAACCTCTCGTAGTTGGGCTTGTTCGAATGACCACTATAAATGTCGTCCACCACCTCAGTCTTGTAGGATCCTAATGATCCAATAGAGAAAGAAATTGGACCACCAACAACACTTCGAGGTCGGGATGTTTTCTCGGTATCCTGTCTTTGGCTCAACTTGATTTCTTCCTTGGGGGCAGACGCCTCAGTTTCCTTGACCTCCGACGAAGTTCCATCAGACACCTCCCACACAATGTCCTCGAGATGAACAGCCTTTTCTGCAGCGTTTGGGTAGCTGCTCATCTTTACAAGCTCTTGTCGATCTAAAGAGCTAGCCTGTGAAGCCTCACAACTCTTTCCTTCAAGATTTCCCGCAGCCGTGTAGGTGCCTTTTGGCACATTAGCATTGGATGCACCAAAACTAGAGCATTCCAGAGAAGATGCTTGCACAGTTGTTTTAGTTTGACCTCCTTTCTGTGCCTGATTGACCACAACCATTTGAACAAAGACCTCTTCTTCAGGTACTGAGCTTGGAGGCTCCTCTTGCATTTTACAGGTGCTCGTTTCAAATGCTGGCTCAGGCACATCTTGCTTCTCCGGAGCATGCATGTTGGATTCTCTCGTAGACACCTTGACTTCCTTCAGTCGGTAAATTTGCAAACTGTCTCTGCGAGGTATTGGTTGCTTTGTAATTACCGAGGCGCTTTCATCAGACTCTTGATCTTGATCGATAACGTTCAACTGAGAAGGTACAGGTTCCTCCGATGTGACGGCAGACAAACTCGATGTTTCTGAGCTACTGCCTTCATTGGCAGGTTCAGAGTGTTGTTCTTTCTCAGCTGCATCGACAGCCTCCTTTGTAAGTGCTTTACAGAACCCTGACAGAGCACCGTTTCTTGAAGCACCACCGTTTCAACGTGGACTGTGGACGTCACAGATGTCCGTGGAGTGGAAGCATTTTTCTTCTCACAAGTCAGATCACTTTGATCTGTTGCACTGCCGCTGAAATTCTGGGTTTCAATGTTCACACTGTTAGTGCTGTTCCTGCTACCCAGATCTTCGACAAGCCCACTGTCATCTCTTGAAAGGTCACTTTTCGGCGACTCTGGCTGAGGAGACTCCGTTTTTGTTAAGTTTTGCGACACTGCACTTGGCTCAGAAGCAACACCCGCTCTTGTTCGGAATGGAGATGGGGGCTCGGGAATCGTGTACTCCCAAGAAGCACTGTCAGAAACACACGCTGAATTGTCAGCAACCAGTGAATCAGGATCCTCTATTGAATCAAATGTGGCATCGATATGAGAATAAACCAGCTTCTTCAGGGCTGTTTCATCGCATTCGCCTGGTCCATCATCTACGAAGAGACCAATACAAATGACTCTGTAAGTTGATATGTACCAATAAGTTAAGTAGGACACAGAACGTTCTCACATATTCTTTAATGCTGTAATCTTCGCAGTGCTCAATAAGTGCTAGTATTGCTCATAGCTTCCTCGTCCCTGTAGAGAGAATTCACGTAACTTACCTTTGCACAGCGACAGTGACACTAAATCTTAAAATGAAGTTTATTTAGAATCCACTCAATAGTTGTTACCTATAAGAGCACTCATGAGAGAGAGAGACACTACTGAAAAAATCAGTGATTTTTTATTAAAGGTTAAAGGAGAGAGAGAAGAAAATAATCATAAAAAGGAAAAATATTAACAAATGTGATGAGCAAGTGAGCATGATATAAATATTTACAACAAATATGTCAGGTACATCAAGTGTTTTCTGTATAAAATAGTCCATCATCAAACTTTTAGACTGGGCCAATTTCTGACAGGCAACTGAATAGCGGCTGTAAATCTTCGAAGGGCTGGAAATCAGACCTAGTATGCTGTGCAACATTAGGAGATCGCGGCAAATCATGTCCATTTGTCGCTCAAACAATTATCTCTCATCACCGTACAAAGGTGGCGTTCAATGTCTTTTGCATCACAGACAACTGTTATTGTATGCCACGTTGAATCGAAGACAATAATACAGTGTGTCTGTGTGTTGAGGAGCCATTTGGAATACTTTCGCTCGTGCCAAATATGTAACTGCTTCGCGTCACAACGAAATATCCACAGAACACCAATAACAATATAGCCTTGAAACAATACTATGTATAAGCCTTATGCTGTGATAATTTCTGTTAAATATATAAAATACAAATAACTACAATTACACTACATGTGCTATAAAGCCACCAACATTGAAAAGCTACATGAAGCAAAGCACAGCAAACAGATATAATTATCATGCACAGTTAATATTATGCAGGTAAAACACTGTGTCCTAAATTTGTAGCAGAGATCAGCAAAGTCGTAACAAAGGTTCCAGAAAATAAAAACAATGACATTATTAGGTGACAAGTTGTCACGCTTCCATTTAAACCAGGAAGTTCTCAACCGTGTAGTGGCAATATAGAACTACTACAGCTAACAACAGCAAGGCTGGTAAAACAGCAGGATGACTGAAGACTAAATTGCTACGAATCTTTCAAGTATGTAGAGAGTATAGATGTGATGCAACTGATGTTTTTTGTTAGAGTGCATCAAAAACCAGACAAAGTAATTTAGTCTGGAAGGCAAGCTTAGTCTGTGCATGCATCCGTTTCGCATCTATTATATAGTATATTTGGGGTTCCACTATAGTATATAACAGTTCCACTATAGTGTATACCATAATTGGGGTTCCACTGTGTATGTATATACCATTGAGTTTCATACAATAATACCTAGAGAGAAATCTGGCGCTGCGATCGTTTACCCCCATGGGAATTATGGGAAGTACAGGCTTCGGATTGGATAGGGGTTAGCTAGTGAAATGTCTACAGACCTTTTGCTACAGTTTCAGTTTCGTTCTTCGCGGAGCGCGGGTAGTGGGGTGTGGTAAAACAAGCTGAAGCAGTGCCTTTGTTGCTCGAAGAGGCTGATCACCACTAGATCTCCTCATTCGCTGCGACGTTGGAGCTTTGGGAGTCGCATTTGACAGTTTAAACAAAGCGTAGTGCACTCACCGCTGCGCCTAGATGTAGAGTCTCATGCCAGTGCACAGCAATGCCTCGCGTTCATGCTTTTCACGAGCGTGTCTTGCCTAAACTCGTTTTAAATCTACTGCAAAGCGATGAAGCTAAGTAGACGCATCGTCACGTTCCACTGACTCGACTTCACAACAAAACCAGAGGTGAGTTGGGGGCAAACCACTGGGACAGACGCACCTAGCATCGCAGAAGACAAAACGATAAGCATTTCTCACTTAATACTGTACTTTTATTTGCATAAATAGATAATGCGTACTTTCGAGAGAAAAGCAAGCACATTTCTTTTCAAGTGTTGTAAAAAAATAATTCCCTAAAACTTGATGCCAGATTCGGAACGCAATGGCAGAGCGATGCATACTCTGATGGTTAAATTTGTCCATGTTTTACTTCTATGCCATGGTCACAAAAAATTTTTGCAATGAAGTTTGCGTACAAAAGGATGAAGCGAGATTCAATTTATTGTAACTTCATATCATTTTGTTTTACACTCAGAAAAAAAGCGTCTCAAGAGTGTTATCCATCCGAAGCAGATCCGAAGCCTGTACTTGCCATCATTCCCATGCGGGTACAAGCGCCGCTGAAGGAGCCCGTGTAGACACTAGCGCCAGATTCCACTCTAGGTATTTTTGTATGAAACTCTATGGTATATACAGTGGAACCCCAAGTAGAAGACTTTCACGTGACAACTCAAAACCATCGTATAATCTGAGTGTCGTATAGTCGAAAAATTAGGAATACCGGTAGTGACACCCAGTTTTGCACAAAAAAAAGGGGGCTAAAGACCGCCTAAATAAGGCCACGATTCAACCTTAGTCTTTTCCTTGGAAGGTAGCGTAAATTATTCTTGCCCATGGTAAATTACTTAGCTGAAGCAGGTGCAAGTGAATCCTTATCCTCAACTTTAAAAATATCGAATGCAATGCATATCTTTCTTTAATAAATTCATTACAAAAATTGTCTGCACATGAAAACGAAACTGAAACCCCGTTGCCAACAGCCTCCCGTCAGAAGGGTTTGGCACAGAGTCATCACCATCACATAATGACGACGGACCACGAGTTGCATAGAATGCCTTCATGCTCGGCTGAGAAGTGCGCATGGTAATTTGTTGCCTTTTGCAGTGCAAGTAGTGATGCCGATTGTTGTAATGAATGTTGACATCAAGTGAAAGTAATTTTGCCCGGTGAAAATAGCTGCGTTACGCCCTTTTGCGTGCTCAAGCTTGTGACTGCGAGTGCCTCAACACAAGGCAGGAGATCAACTGTACGTCGACCAGGAAAGGTTCCATGGACTGAAAACATAGAAAATATCAGGGATTTCAGAAATGAACTTTTCGGCCAGTTGAAGCTACCGAGCCTCTCTAAATAACGACACTGCGTACACACACTATCGACGCCTATGCAGAAGTGCATGAACTGCCAGGAGAATAACTTTTTCCGTTTTAAGAAGACATACTGTCTCAATCTGTACTTTTTTAAGCAACAAACTTGGAGAATGATGATTCATATTTTGCCCTCGTGAGTATTTGGTCAACGTTCAATGCCAGTAAACACGAGGACGGAATCGGAAAGTCATTGCAAGATGTGGGGTGGGCAAAAAACTGTATCGTATAACCAAGGTTTTTGATACATTATTCATACAGGAATTTTGCCAGGACCAAACCAATTCGCCGTAAAAAGTGGGTTGTCGCAAAACCGGGGTACATATAATCAAAGTTCCACTGTATTTGCCAAGTTATCAAATGCCCTCCTTGAATGCACAGAGTGTATACAATAAATAAAGATATGTGTACATAAACTTACGTGGAAGCAAATGTGGGAATTCAGAATACAATGCTTAGCTGCAATCCCTAATGTCATCTAGATAAAATGACCACAAATGCAGTGAGACGCAGTGACATCTATAGCCTTCCCAATGAGGTGAAATTTCGCACAGTGTTTCACTTATGCCGTTTCTTCAATCAGTGAACTCTGCCCATCCAGACACGTGCACCGCCAACTCATCAGCGACTCAAGAGTACTAACAAGAACAATGATTGTAGTACCACCTTGCATTTGGTGCCGTCCGCAAACTAGGTTATCCTACCTTTAATGCTAGGACACGCTACTTCTTGAATGTTTCCATAGTTTCTGACGATAATGATGAGAACCACCTTGGCATTTCGTGCTGCCCACAGATTGGTATGTGCTATTTTTGAAAGGTCCCTGAATCACCCAGAGGTCGAAATGTAGTTGTGGTGAAGAAGTTGAACAAGAGTCTATAAAGAACATGTAGCCGTGAGAATTTTTCGGAACGGTGCCATAATAGTGGAGTTAGACATGCTTGATAATCGAAACACAGCGATCGCTCTTTACGCTCTTTCCTTCGCTACACTCCGCTGGTCTCCTCTCCCGAAGCCGTTTTGCCCTCCTCACCGAGTGCCCTTTCCATGTTGCCTGGCCACCAACCTCATTGCTGACGCGCTGTTCGAAACATCGTCTACTTCCGGTTGTCGCGACTCCATCAACTCCATGCTTGTTGGCTAACTGCTGTTGCCGTGCCGGCCTGTGCTCCTATGAATCCTGTCAGTATATAGACCATTTGTTACGCACACGCTTTCGAAGGATTGCAAACAGCATGGATCCATACTTTGACACGCTATGCCAAAGCACCTCCGCGCAAGATGAGGAGTCGCTACCACCACAACACAATGCACAACAACAAGGAGCACGGACAGCTGCTCGCAGACTAACCAGAAGTCATAGGTTTTTGTTTGACCTATGACCTATGGCTAGCGCTATGAATCACAGATTCAACTGTGCATCGTCACATGGAGGCCAGAAAGGCACGGAGAAGAGGAAAGATCTTTTCTTAGAATTTGTGGCACGCCCGTGCCATCGTTGATTGTGACAGCATTCTGCACACAAAGCACGCGTTTACTTGAAATGCCTAAAAAAAATATCGGAGGTGGTTTAGGGGCTCTTTAATGCTAGGAAGTGTGACTGCCCTGAATCCTACCACAGACTGTTTCTGAATAACTGCAAACCATTTGACCACAAAGAAAAAAGGGATAATTTCCACCTTGGCTGTCAAGACTTCTTTGATATTCATATTCCATTATCTATAGGTGAATTTTTCTTTAGCCTATTCCTTGCTTTCTTTTGCTGCATGTAGCTGCTGGGCCCATAAAATTTTGCTGGCCACATCAATTATTTAAGTTTTCCTAAACTTTATTTTGCAAATATTGAAGACGTCTTGAGTAAAACATTTTGTTTGGGCACTATTCGTACCTAGGTCAGGCAATTCAGGGCTGGAAAACCAGATGCATGCAAAAATCAGCTATGACAACTGGAAACCAGCTTTTGAGACATGATTAAATCATCATAAAAAAATCACAAGTTGAAGCTGATGTATAGGTGGCGAAGCAAGATGCCCATTCTCCGAACACGGCTGTTGCTTATCAACAGTGCATAGACTCACAGGCAACATGCAGGTAAAACAAGGACAAGAAAATCACACAAGCATGCAATGTTTTGTGGAAGGAAAGGAAATGAAAGCGGCAGACACATGCACAAGCCCACAAACGCCAACACCAGAGGAGTGAGTGAACCTTCTGGGGCAGGTTGCCAGAGTGGAATGGTTAGAAGACGTGGTTTGGGGGTGGGGCCTTGGTTAGTGGTCGTCTTGGTCTGCTGGTTTCGTGCCAGAGGTGCCGAGAAAGGCGACGGTGGGGGCACAAGACTGATCTCGCTGAAAGACGGCTGTTCACCTTTCTCGTCGACAGAAGGCTGGGATGGCTCTGCAAGTAGTCTCTCCGACACGTCAGGGTTGGCAGCTATGAGTCGAGAAAACACAGAAGCAGTCGATATTAAAATATGACACATTACAACGTGAAGAAACAATGACCTGTTGTGCATTGAGCATTTAAAGGATTGACAAGATTGAAAAATTCATTTTTGTGGGTCAGTACCTCGCTTTGGTGCATACCTATATGAATTGGTGTGGAACACAAGTGTTTTACAAGTGCTGTTCTACACTAATATAAATGCTGCAGCAATAAAGTCATGTGTAGCTGTTTGATTGACACGTGGAACACCTGCTTTCGTACACATATGCCTTAACAACCCATCACCTTGTACCAATTAAAGCAGTCAATAAGCACAGTCAATGTGTTAAGTTCAATGCAGACCATAGGCTACATAAAACTTGCATACATGCACGAAAATTGAAGACACGAGGAAAATGCGATGCTGGCTGGTTGGTGGCCCATTTTTTAGTATGTTTCTTTCCGCACATACATGACACTTTATTTTGTCCTTTTGTGCATGTGCGCTACAAGTAAACCTACTAACTGAGGAAGACACAACAAAAAAGAATGAAATGTTACATTAATTTGGGATGAACACTAATGCGAGTTGTATTGAGCCCGCACTGACAGTAACCAGTTTCCTATGCAGAATTTGTGACAAGTAGTAGTTTTGCTTTGACTTAGTGCAGCTATGCCCCACAAATGCCTCAAGAATGGCATGGTCACCATTTGTGATCGCAACGCTAGTAACAATAATCGGTAGTTTCACTGTCACTCAGTGAAACGTATGCACTGTATTACAAACGTGGCAGAAGGTCTTGTGGACGACCAGTCATTTTACCACAGCCTGCATGTGCATCTGAACTACCAGCTGCATCGTGATGGCTGGCTGATCTGTTGCTGACCAGCTCAGTGGTGACAAAATAAGTGGAATATTATGAGCATGGCCATAGAAAGTGCCTTTCAGATTCAGATAAAGACATGTGGGTCTTACAATGCTCAAGAATTCAAAAACAGATTCGTACTGTGCTGGGATGCTTGCTGCACCATAGGAAGACAAGTTTGCAACAGCAGTGTGTGTGCAGTGATGCTGCGTCATGACTCCAGTGTCTGTTCACGCACAGGTGTGTCATGTATTTTATTGGGCCAATGTGGTGACACAGATGCTGCTTTGTAGAGCTGTGCAAATACAGTTAAACCTCGTTATAGACAAGACGGGCTATAACGAAATAATGGATATAACGAGCAAATCCTAATTCCCCTTGAAGGTCCCCATACAAACCAATGTATTCAAAACCTCGTTTTAACTAGGCAAAATTTGCCTGTTATGGGATATAACGAACAAATTTTGTTAGGAAGTAAAATTTTGAGCCGATGTCACGACAGTGCACAACGCGAATTTGAGACGGCGCGCAACGCGAGAACTGTATTTAGCAGTTCAAAACTCCCACCACGCGCCCTCCAGCAACGCGCGCAAAGCAGACGGCACGCGTTGTTTCCGAGGAGAGGTCACTGCACGTGCGCCGCTTGGCTACCACCGACAGCGGAGCGCTCCACAGCTCCGCGAACGTCTCGCCCTTTTCTTTTCTTTTGTGTCTTCTTTATATTCTCCCTCTCCCCTTTCTCATGGCACTGAGGCGCGCTTCCTAATCTTACATACCCCCTTCCCCTTGAGTAACCGGTTCCTAGAGGATGGATGGATGGATGGATGGATATGGCTGTACCCTTTAGATTGTGCGGTGGCTAGCGCTACCAAGCCGTAATACCTAATGAACCAAAAACTATATTTATTTTTTTTCCTTAAAAAAGTGAGTTTGAGGATTCGTACTTTGCAGAGAAGAGTTTAATTTTCACTCGTGCCTTGACTTTAGCCACCAATCAGATAACCTCCTTCTAGTTAAGTCTACCCGCTTAAAGTTTATTTTGCCCTCCCGGTCCCTAAACCCCAGTGCTTTGAAAAACTCTGCGCCATCATCCTGAACTATAGGGTGAAGCCCTTTACAGAACGTTATCAAGTGTTCGGCAGTTTCTTCTTCCTCTCCACACGCACTGCATACTGTGTCTACCCCTTCGTATTTGGCCCGATATGTCTTGGTTCACAGTACTCCCGTCCTGGCCTCAAACAGTAGAGAACTACCCCGAGTATTATCATAGATCCTTTCCTTGGCAATTTCCTGCTTAAAAGTTCGATAGATCTCTAGTGCGGACTTCTTAAGGGGCAGAGGGCAGCGCAAAAGAGCGCCCCCTTCTGCCCCTTCCTCTTCACAGTCACTTTCTCTGCAAGTGTTGTCGCTCGCCGACGTGAGCCACGTTGCTTTTGCGTGCGTGTTTCTTCTCTTTTTCGACCGCTCCGCCTTATCTTTCATCGTGCTGCACTCGTGATTTCAGCAACATGAATGCGCCAGGCGGGAAGCGAAAGCGCATAACGCTAGATCAGAAGGAGGCTATGATAAGAGCTGTCGAATCGGGGACCAAGAAAGGCAACGTGGCAAGAGACTTTGGCGTATCGACGAGCACACTGTCAACCATCTTGAGCAAGCAGGAGTCCATCATCGACGCTGTTGCACGTGGCGTGAAAGGAAGCGCTAAGAAGATGAAGGCACCTGCCTTTGAAGCGGTCGAAAGGGCCGTTTTTAAATGGTTCTTAGACACCCGGGCCGTGAATCTGCCGGTGAGCGGCGCCTTGCTGCAAAGAAAAGCGAGAGACTTTGCCTGCATCATGGGCTATGACAACTTCGTAGCAAGCTCGGGTTGGCTCCAATGCTTCAAGGAGCGCCACGACATTGTCGGGAGAGCGGTCTGCGGCAAATCGCAATCTGTCGACGAAGCAGAGGCTACCAAGTGGGCGAAAGAAAACATTGTGCGGCTACTAGAAAAATACAGCGCGGACGAAACCGCTCTCTTTTAACGCGGACGAAGCCGCTCTCTTTTTCAAGATGTTGCCGCACAAGACGTTAGCCCTCAAAGGCGAGCCGTGCCATGGCGGCAAACAAAGTAAGCTGCGGATCACTGCGATACTTTGTGCAAACATGACCGGCTCTGAGAACCTGCCAATTTTCGTAATTGGCAAAAGTGCATCCCCTCACTGCTTAAAGGGGAAGAGGCAGCTCCCAGTCAAGTACGTAGCCAATCGCAAAGCCTGGATGACCAGGGAGATTTTTTCAATATAGCTTTGCGAATGGGATGAGAAGCTGGCAAAGGGGAACCGCAAGGTGTGCCTTGTTTTAGATAACTGCACCACCCACCATACCGCTGCCGTGCTTCAAAACATCGAGCTGCTGTTCCTTCCTGCCAACTGCACAGCAAAAATACAGCGGCTTGACCAAGGCGTGATTATGTCGCTGAAGGCAGGTTACCGCAAGCGTGTGATAGACAAGCTCCTGCTCAACATGAGGATGAAGCGAGACACCGATGTTGACTTGTACGCTGCGCTCGAAATGCTTCAGGCGGCGTGGATGAGTGTGACGGCGACCACGATCGCAAACTGCTTTCGACACCCCTAATTTGCCGCCACACCAGACGCCAGCGATGAGCCATCAGACGAGCCCACTGTGCCGGACGGTTTTGCAACATCAGACGAAGTCGCTGCATCATGGACGGCACTTCGTGACGCCGGTATCGTGCCTGACAGCGAGTCGTTTTGCGACTATGTGAGTGCGGACTCGGAAGTGGTGGCAACGGAGCAGCTCCTGGATGACGATATTGTGCGCGCTGTCAGTGATCGTAACGAAACCAGTGACGATGACTCTGTCGACGAACAGGAGACAAACGTGCCGACGGCGTCGGAGGCATTAGACGCGGTGGACGTACTGCGCCACTACTTCGGCGCTCACGAGGGCGGCGAAGATGGCTTGGACATTGCGGCCGCAGCTGAGCAAGCCATCGTTCGCATCAGGAAGATGCATCAACGTCCAATTACGGACTTGTTTGTAGCTAAGTCTGCCTGAAATGCAAGCTGTGTATTTTGAAGTGCATTAAAACAGGTGCATGACTTTTTCCTTTTTATTTGGGAATGCGGTTATTTTGTTGCATACCACCGTGCAACGGGATGCTATTTCGCCCGCTATTTTTGGGGGGTAAGTACAGTGCATAATATTTGCGGTAAATGCCCGCTACGGCTATAACGAAATATTGGTTATAACGAGCAAATAGCGGCGGCCCTCCAATTTCGTTATAACGAGGTTTAACTGTAGCGAAATTTGGGGTGTGAAGAGAATTAGAGTATTGAAGTGTGAGTGCGAATCAAACCAAATATTTTTATGAGATAGCAATAATAAAGAGTGTCTTTCGGCTAGGTTGATGAAGCAAAATGTTAGGGTTCTGCAGTAATACAGTAATATTTGAGGGAATATTAGTGCATTCAAATTCGGTATGATATGAATTTTACTTTTTGAAAATTTTGAAGTACAGTATACTCTCAGTAAATTGAAATCTGTTAAACGGAACTACTGATTAAACGAATCTATTGCTTTTGCAATGCTTAGTTCTGGGCTTGCATTCTGCACCCATGTTCACTTCTCAATAAACGGAACTCCAGTTAAAAGAAACACATTTTCTCGGTCCCTTCAGGTTCCATTCACTCTCATGAGAGTCTACTGTACTTCGAAATGACCGAAAATATGTATGTTAGTCTGCATGTGACCCCTTTCCTAGTTGTATTGAACTAATGTCCTATATTTGTGTGCGTAGCGTTTTTTAACTAAGTGCGGGCATGCTCTTAGAATTGGGGATCGTGTGTCATAATCAGTGGTGGGCTGGCCTTTGCAATTGAAAGGCTCACTGTAGCGCCACATACAGCAGAATCTCGAAGATACGAATTCGAAGAGGGGGGGGGGGGGCGTAAAATATTCGTATCAGCTCAAATTCGTATGAACTAAAAACAACTTAAAGCTGATAAAAATAATGAACAAGAACTTCATTGGCAACTACACCTTGCTGAAAAAAAGTCTCTATTCTTTTGAACTTTCCTGCCATCACCGTCTCTTAATTAAGTGCCGCGGTTTCCTCGGTCATGCTGCTGGCGCAGCGCGTTCACAGTTGACATCAGAGCGAGCGAAAGCGGCCTAACTCATTGGAAATTCACTCGCTTTCCCGCGTAAGCAGCCAGAAAGCCCCGCCACGAAGTCAATAGGAAAAAAAGTGAGTCCTGGAGAATTTGCATTGGAGAATTCAAGCGAAAATACCAGCGCGGCCACGAAACCACGTCCGCGCCCGCCAAAAAAGTTTTTACATTCGTACTTCCCCTCGTATACATGCCACCCCCGCCGCCATCGCCGCTTGAGAATTCATTCCATTTTGCCATGTTCCTGATCCCTGAAATTTGTACCGAGTTATAATTATGCATACAAGGCACTGAAAAGAAACAGTTTACACCTTTACTAACGTTATTTCAGAAGACACGCCAGTCGAAATGACACAAGCGGACACAGCGGCGGCGATGGATTCAGCCGACAGTGCAAAAGCAAGACAGGTTCGAGCAAGCCGACTGGCTGCTGCAGCACCTTCTTCTACATCCGGTGTTAGTGATCGTACTCCACACCAGGCTCTCGACGACCACATCCTTGTCAAGGTCGTGAGCTTTGACGTGCCGCACGGGTAGTTCATGATAGCCGATGCCTTCACCACCACGGCTGGTTGTTGACATCACGAGGTTTGAGATAAAGCAGCTGGTGAAGCCAAAGCCGTGAAGCAAAAAGGCGATACTACGGCATCGCGTGGGGGGAAAATTGGTCTCGCACCAATTTTTGGTGTCGGCCTCGCAGCGTGTTTTTGTCGCGTTGCGCCGCTGGCATGCAGCGGTCAATCTGACATTTGCATCATACGCAATGGCTGGGGAAACCATTCGTATAACACCGAATCATGGTGTATTTTATATAATGTAGTCCATCCAAAACAGACTTAAAATTCGTATCATCACGAAATTCGCATCAACCGTAATCGTATCATCGAGATTCGACTGTACACCAAGAGTTCAGGGGCAGAGTTTACTTCCATGCAAAAAAAAGTGACAGCACGGTAATGCATCTCGTTCTGTTCGCTTGATGGTGTTTACTGCCATGCACAGGCAATGCTCCTACAGGAAAGGCCGCCCGCAAAAGATAATTTTATCCCAAGCGTTCACCGATCTTTCATTTATCACAGAGGGAATAGGTGTGTGCACACAACGCATCAGGACTTCATAAAGTTGAGGCTATGGCACAGAGGTACTTCGCTGAATTGCAAAAGAAAATGTGGTTTTTCAAACAGGCTAAGATTGGGAAATGTGAACTGTTCATTTTATTAGCAAATTTTGTCAAACTTAGGTTAATTATATGCACATTTAACCGTATAACTGTAAAATGATTTACAAATGTTCTTCACTATCGGTTAACAGGATTAATAAAAATTTTTTGAGTACAGGAGGTCTGTGCCTCTGCCCAGCAGCAGTCTGAAACAGAACAAATAGCCGAGCTGGATTGGATGACCTTTGTACTTTCACCTGTCCCACTGTTTCTTCATGCAGAGATGTGAAACGGTGACCGAAACTGCTGCCGAGGGTATGAGAAGCTGGGCCTGATGCTTACCAGGTTGTGTGTTGGTTGGCTTAGTCGCTTCTCCTGGCAATTGTGTAGAAGCAGGCGTGTGCAGTGCCAGTGGAGGCGGTGGAGGTGCTTTGCGCTTCTTCGCGTGTCCTATGGTTCCGGCCTCCGAGATGGTGCTCTGAGGCCGCACTGCCCTGGTGCCAGTCTCCACTGGAGCACTTCGTCGGTGCACTGCTGCTGCCGTCCCAGTGGTGCGTGACGGACTTTCTTGCCTGAGATCTGTGCAATAAATAGACATATGTGAGCCGCCTTGCACTTTAAAGTGGACATGAACCACTTTTCGAAGCGATAATTGAATTAGCTCAGTATCGGAGCTCATTGCCTCAAGAATCAATTTCTGCAAAACATTTCTCAAATCCATGATGAACAAGCAGAATTACAGGCACCTGTCACACCGTTTAAGCTCTTTCTCTCTCCTTCCGTCTGAATGAGTGCACTGAAAGCTACACATTGAAGGGATGGCATGGGGAAAAGAAGTAACATCAGTGCGTGTCATTACATTGAGCATGCATGATGAAACGCAATCTCTCTTTTCCATTGTGATTCGTGTACGAGAGTACATAATGTTAGTATACTACGGAATGCAGCCTTTCCTTCATCATTGAGGCGATGCCCTATTTCAGGAAGAGGGGAATAATGCCACCCATAGTAGTGGGTGGAAATCAAGGCCAGTGGCCCAGGTCATGAAAAAAAATTTTGAATGCTGTTTTTTTTTTCAAGAGTGAGCTTAACGACTCCTTTAACCAAAAGCCCTGTTGGTCTACAACAAATAAACTCCGCCTGGACCTCAGAGGTGGCGTGACAATATTATGTCAATGTAAAAAGCTGACTTTGTCCCATCCCCGCCCCTCCCTCTTAGATGATTAAGAGAGGCAGCCGCCCCCTGTGCACACATCCATTCGAACGAGCATTACTTATCTGGAAGACTGTCTGTAGTTACAATTGCACTGTGACAACTACAGCCTCCTTTTCTATACTCACTGCAGTTAGGCCTCCCCTGCACTGCCTCAGGTGAAGGCGTGTCTGGCAGGTCACTCAACACTGACGCCTCATGGTAACCACTGGAGTCCGAGCTTTGACGAGAGTGGCCCGCACCTTCGCGCCGGCCTCCTTTAACTGGGAGCGTCGTGGTGTCGGCCTCCTGCTCAGGAATCGTAGGCGGCGGGGATGCCGGCAGCGGCGGAGGTGGCGCCGGTCGCTTCTTGCTCGTGGGTCGAGCAAATACGGTTGGTAGCTCACTTCGCGTGGGCGACGTTCCTCTGCTGCTGGCACCGTCGCTACTAGAACCAGTCAAGCTCTGCAGCGCAAAAACAGGGATGTTTAAATAAAGAATTATAAAAGCTGCTTTTTGCGATAGGAAACTCTCGCCAACTTTGAATAAACTGTCGCCCACTCTGAAGCAAACAAAGCTTGTCTGCAAGCCTATATACACAATGATCGCACGCATAGAAACAAAGAAAACAGGCATGCATAAATTGCTACACTAAATGTTTTTATGTCACACCAAATGTTTTCATGACTCATTCATACCCAGAACTTGTGTCAGTTGGAATGATCTTCCCCATGATATCGCTTATATAACTGATGAAGATATGTTTCGTAAAACTATTAATCTTCTCTAAATGTTTGTGTGTATATACATATGTTTTTATATATGTAGTATATATGTGTGTATATATAAGGTTATTGTTAGTATATATTTTTTCTTATGAATTGTTGTCATTTATGCCTACTTTATTCCATTTACTTATCTGCTGCGAGTTTTTTTCCTTGCTGTTTTACATTGCTTATGTTATGTATATCTCCGCTCTCCTCTGTAATGCCCTCGGGCCCTGAGGGTACAATAAATAAATGGAATGGCACGTAGAGCTTAAATAAAGCATAATAAATAAAAATAAGAACACTATAGTATTCATGGACATTAAGTTGGAAATTAGGTTCAAAAGAAAATCCCATCTTAATGGCTCGCATAACGTTAGCCCAATTACACTTGAACCCTTCCGAGGAGGGCCTTCTGACGTCGCCATTCCCGCCATTTACTTGCTTTACTGTCAGACAGTCAGCGCAACGGAGCAGACAACATTAATGTAGCATAGCCCGGTGAAAATGGAACTTGCATTGTTCACAAGCTTAACGTAAAGAAGTTATTTTTTGCATCAACCAGATTGAAATACAGCAATTGCATTTTCTTCTGCCTGGTATGCACTGCAGTGGTCTTCTCTGTCATTGGTAGTTTGAGTACATACAATTATTTATATTGAGGCCCTACCACATCATTGGGCTTGTGCTCCAGAATGTCCCACTGGTGGCAGAAATTGTGTCCTACCTACTAAAAAAAAATAAGATGAAGAGCCACTAAAGCCAACTAATAAGTAAATGTGGACTCTTGAAATGTTACCTTTTATTGCTTAAGTGCTGCTGAGTATAACACCGATGTTTCAGACACTCTAAAGCATTGACCTTTCATTATAACATAAATTGCTATCTGCGTTTAGTATCCTTTCAACTGTCTCCCCTACACATAGCAAAGAAACTACAATAGAGTGCAACAACAAGCAGGAAAGGACTGTGCCTTTGTTTCCATTAGATGTTCTGTTGTGGTGCTATTTTTTGTGACACATAGCAACTTACAAACTAGTGCACATAATTACTTTTCAGGTTTCAGTACATTATGCATATACTGACTAACAAATCCAAAAACACCACAACATGAAAATCAGCCACATATGTTCTGTTAATTTCATTTAACAACTTAACTCACCCCTTTGCTGCCAGAATGATGTGGGAAGACTTGGCTTCCTCTCTTGTTCTCCTGGTTTAGAGAGTAGCTCATGATGTCTGCTGTGGAGTTTTGAATGTTGTTTGCCAGCGCTGCAAAAAGAAAGAATCATCATTCCACACTGATGCAAAGAGTAAATTGAAGGCCTCGTTTTCTTTGTTAGACACAATATTATTGAAAACTAACAGACAATAATGCCAGGGAAAGTATAGGGAATGTTATTGGAAGCATTTGTAATGTAAATGTGGAGAAAGAAAAATTGACGAAAAGATAACTTGCTACCAGCAAAATCCAAACCTGCGACCTTAGAATAACGTGCCCGTTGCTATACCACTGAGCTACGGTGGTGGTGGTCATCCTTCTGTCCACTTTATATATGTGCCTTTAAACGTGGGAGCTTCAGTCAGTACCCTCTGTTGTCATTACGGCGAGTGTGGGACACTTTTTCTTGCCTATTACAGCGAGTGTGGAATACTTTTTCTTGCCCCTTTGGTGTCACGTACTACGTGAGCTTATTACAAGATGACAGCTGGCCAATAATCCCTTGCATACCATCATATTCGAAAGGTCAAAGGTTCGGATACTGCCATTGGCAAGTTATCTTTTAACCATTTTTTCCTTTTTTTTTCTTCACATTTACATTACAATTACCTCTAATAACACCTTCTATTCCTTATCCAGCATAATTGTCTGTTAGTTCTCATTAACATACTCATGTGTAAGTGGAAGACTGTGGATTCAGAATGCACCGATGGAAATCGAGGGTACTTCTGGGTACGCGTTGATTCCTCTCAATTGAAGTCATAATAACTATGCTACACTGGAAAACAACAAATAATGCCCACAATGCTTTACTTTGCTTAACTGTCTGTTGGTTTCATTTATTTATTGGGTATCGGTTGTGCGCAACAACGAAACCAGGCACCTCTAACAATTCCTCTTCTTTTGTGCTTTTGTAGTGACAGCTTCATCCTGGCTGCCTCCCCTAGCATGCAAAGGTTTATTGGCCTGCTGACACCTTGCAAAAAAATCGCATGCCACATGGCGCGGCAAAACGAATGTTCCACACTCTTCACCTCCGCTATGAGTGGTGGTGGCTGACACTCCCAGGAATTATACATAGTCAAACCCTGGTACAACGAACGCCACTTCGACGAAATTTCCACTCTAATCAAAAGCTTTCGGTTCCCGGTCAGCAATCAATAGCAGTCTTCTTCTTCTTCTCATGGCTCTTACCCGATGCAGGGAACAAGTCGAGTGTTAAGTGAATATTTTTTTAAGTTTTTATTCGCAATACTTCTCGTATAACGAGCAATAGTTAATGCAACAACCTAATTATCGAATATTAGTATTGAAATGTTTAAAAGAATGAATAATTCAGCTCAATATTTTTTTTAGTCTGACTGATAAATTCCTCTATAGCGTAGTAAACATCCCTGTGATTGTAGCCTACAGTAGAGGCAACAAAAGAAAAAACAACTGATTCGGTATTTCCAGACCCAAGTTTCGAAGAGGTGGTGCTATGAATCTTGTCCTCAATGATGTGCACCGGCTACAGGATAGAAAGCAATGACTAATTGTTTCCTCCTCCTTACAGAAGAGACACAGAGGAGACAGCGCTCGACTTGCTCTATGCAGGTAAAAGTTGAGGGAGGTGACTCGGCAGCGAAGTATGGTTATAGCCACTTCCATTATTCTCGACCGTGATAACTCACTGTTCCAGGGAAATAATAGCTGCTTATATTCTGGAGAAGCTGTCAAGAGTCAATCCATAAATATTCTCGCCACAACAAAAACTTTTTCTTCTGCCGTTCCGCTTCACGAAATTCGACGATGCGATTCCATGCTCAGATATTTAATGCCATGCAGTAAACACAATCTTGAACATTTTCATGCATTTTCAGAACATGAAAATACATCAATAAAGTCTAAAATGTGCGTTGGCACCAGGTACCAGAAACCGCCACTGTTTACTAAGCACGGAGGCCACCATTGCTCGATAGCGATGGCAATGAGACTGCCTTCTTTTGCCACTGGCCTGCTTCTGAGCAGTAGACCATCCATTGCTCGATAGCGATGGCAATGAGACTGCCTGCTTTTGCCACTGGCCTGCTTCTGAGCAGTAGACCATCCAGCTCATCCAGCTCAGTCGCTCAGTTCATAGTTTCCTTCACGCGGCTGCTGGGTGCAATCGCGGAACAATGCCTTTTCCGAGGCAATGCTTTTGTTTTTTTTTCGTGGTTGGCCAGTGTGGTCCCTAATCAGAGCAGCTGCTCTTCCGCATTTATCAACAAAATCAGCCAGCCTGGAGTGGTGGCTGATACCACTCCTCCATATCTGTGTTGTTGCGTGTACTTTGATTGCGGACAGCTGGTGGTGTTACCGTGCTAGCACAACTGTTAAGTTCATTCACGAAAGCCAATAGAGCCGTTGTTTCAGCGTGCTTTTCACCATATCGTCGCTATTATGCAGGGGTGAGAATCGCGTCATGACACTGCAGGGAAAGAAAAAGAAGCAGCCGACACTTTTTGAAATTTGAGAATAAAGGTTCCTTTGTTCTGCTAGCTCAGGTCTGCTATATATATATTTCTTTTATTTGACTACAACTAAACTTTTGCTTTCAAGAAACTATTTCAGTGCATCGTCAGTTTCGTTGTAGTGTGGTTCGACTGTATGCAATAATTCAAAAAAGTAGACAGGGAAGGGTCTTCTGACGGAGCTTAATTGGTAGAGCAATGGGTGTGTTATCCAAAAGTGAAAGGTTTAGTTCCTCTGGGTGGCAAGGTTTCTTTTTGTACACTTTATTTTTTTTGCATTTATATCATGTTTGCCATAACCACACTTCAGTTAGAAGCAACAAAAATTGTTCCCTATGTTTCAATCATTTATCAGTGGGTCTCACTGGTTATGCCTAGCACATAAATGAGCCCCTCGAAGCATATCCCTTCTTTTCTACTACAGACACATAGGCACAAAGTAACTACTCGCTATGTAATCTCATGTCGAATTGATAAGTAAGAGCTGCATTGAAAAAAAAACGTAAAACAAATGAGAAAAACTAGACATATTCTTTCTAAATTCAATGACAATTGTAGTCAGTACTGTGGAATCCTGCTGATACAGTGCCTAATTTACGTTTAATTTTATGTTTTATTTCTGGTTCCTGTGAAAAACAGTATCGAGATTTCACTATAGTTAAAAAGCAAAGATGTCCGACTACCAATACTTGGTGGAGAGTTTCCTAGACAGACAAGAATGGGGAACGTACTGCGGTTGGAAAGCAGGGTAACCTCGGAAGCTCCGTACTCTTGCAGGGTACAGCCGAGGTCCAGGGGACGAGTTGGGATGCCCGGCCGTACTAGTTGATACCCTTGGGGATCCAGGTTCTTCTCCGTGCAGACGTTCTGGCGGAGCTCCCCCAGTGTTGTCGTCAGCGGCAACCGCAGAACCATAAGCTGCTGGCGGGGTAGGCGTACCTGGATGCGTTGTGTGGGCTGCATACCAGGAAATAATATTTAGTACAAAAAGGAGTGATACAACAAAGAAAATGTCCACTTGTGCCCCAAGAAAGACTAGAAAGACACGGGAAGTTTGAGTGTGCACCCACAACTGAGCTGTACTGACCACAAGAAAACATTAAACATGACGTTATAAAGTGTGGAAACCTTGTACATGCCTGTAATTCATGATGAAGATAGAAGCGCAAGGAGCCACACAGTGTGTCAGCTTCTTGCTTCTCCCAGTTTTTCAAGTTTTTAATTTTTTCTAACACCATGTGCAACAAAATTGAGGCATCTACTTTCAATGCCCATTGTAGCTTGCACATGGTAGTTTTTCCTGATGAGCCAAGAAAGAGCAATGATTATGCAAGCGTAAGAGAGAAATGTCGGGTATGGCGGTGAAGCTCAACTCTATAAAGCTTCATGAGAAGATGGTTCAATTTCTTGTAGAATGTACGAAGAATTACCTAGTTTGAGAAATTTTTTGCAAAATGCTCCCTGGATGGCACAGCATCTCAATCCTTTCAGAGATTACCCTAAATTTTCTATCAGGCCTGCAAGGGACACTTCAGGGTAATGTTTGAAAATGTAAATACGGAATGAAAATGATGGAATCGCACTATTATCACTGTATCTCCGTAAAGTGAGTCAACACGAGGACATACAAATAAAATGCAACTTGATTAACAGATGACCTACACGTAATCCACTGTAATACCACACTTAAAACTGATGTTATTTCACCATCATCATATTATGTTTTTTTCCTTTCATCAATTGTGAACATACTACTTGGGCATCCAGTACATATAGAAAGAGCCTATACAACAAGAATTTAAGAAGTGATTCCTCTGCCTTCGTTGTTCGCCCTGTTTACCTCGAACCAGCTATGAATCTTTACTAACTTTCCCAGCTTTTAATACTACTCAGAGTCGATATGATTGCTCTGGAAGGGAAAAAAACAAAAAAATGAAGAAAGATTTCCTCATGTCCGGAAATCAAACCTTGTACCAGTGCCCTAATTTACAAGATGAATATGCATAGAGATTGGCCTAACAAGCAAAAAGGAGGAAACAGGCAGTTAGTAGTACGCCGGGGAGCCCACTGATAACTTCTATAGGAACAAGCGCTCAGTGACATGTGTGCAGTCAGATCTACTGAAAAAAGATCAGGCTACTGAGAAAAACACAAGGCTTGTGCATAACACTTACACCGTGCAGTTCAGCGAAAGCTGGAGGAGCGGTCCTGCTACAAAAATCTCTAAGGGGGACTGTTGCACTTGCTCTGTTAAACTATTTCTTGTCGTCTTTGCAGTGCTTCCCCACATAGGCGTATCAGCTAACCCAACATGAACAAACTAGCCATGGGCGTCGGCAGGTGGCAGTACAAAAGGCGCCTTGCACCCCTCAATCCTCACAAGCACTTGCCCGCACCCAAGCTACACCAGTGCTCTCCCTCCTCCCCAAGCCGCAATTCAACACTGGTTTGCACACCCCAAGAGAAAATCCTGCAGAGAACCAAGGAACTGGCCCCTTCTGTCGCATTATAGGACGGCTACTACAAGTACAATTGCAAGGTACCCGCTACAGCGTAAATCAGAATGATTTTGCAAAGTGGGGAAGTACCCACTATGTCATTATTCATTGTTCTGCAGAGAAGCGAGATGCGCCTTATGTGTCTGTAACATGCACTTTGTTGATGCTGTGGCTGATGATGATGAATAACTATGACCATAAGTCGGCAAAAAATGTCAAACACACTTGGACTCACCCATAAAATATATCTTGCCTCAAGAACTCACTCGAACACACACACATCACAATTTTCCTCACGCGGACTCACTCGGACTAGGGCTCAATACGATTTTTTCTCAACCGAACTCACTCGGGCTCTAACTCACCATAACTTTAGTGACCCGAAATCACTCACCGACGCCAACCCACGGCTTGGTCTGAGTATGAGGCCCGTATTCACAAATGCGCCTCGACTCACAACTTGACCTCAGGGGATCCATGAGGCCTGTGTATGTCGACTCATGGGTTTGTCAGCGTACATGTAACTTTTTAGACCGAACTTTAAATTATCTTTAACAGTAATATCTTGCATAATCAGTGCTCCACTAGGCACCTATTATACCCGTGCCACACGGGCATAGAAAATGACATTTGGTGGCGAAGGCCTTCAGTTCCCGAATGACATTTTTTTCGGCGGCGCTGCTGCAGGTCCAAAGCGAATGTCATTTGACTTGATGATGTCAATCGAAGCACCTTCCAAGTGAGCATTAGGTGAATAGCATTAAAAAATAAACAAGCGTTTACAAGGTTCATACACATTAGATAATCATTAAATGAAGAAATAAGCATATTACGCTACCCTTAGTTTTAGTTTCTTGCTTTGTTTTATGACGTTGCAGCCGACCGTAGCAACCTAAGCCAACAATAGTCAGATCCACAGCGTAAATAGAAAATGGCGCCTGTCGCATTGTACCTGTCGCATCTCTCAGAAAATGTTCGCAGAGTTCATTTTTTCACGGTAGCATTCGTGTGTTACAGTGTAAAGCATCGTGCTCAAGAGCGAGTAATTCTGGAGCAGAGACAAGTTATTATGCGCCAGCTTCAGGACATTAAACTTCAATTAATTTCAAACCATTTCAAACTGATCTTCGTATAACGTTCAAAGCACTTTTTTAAGAGTTTAGTGCAGATAAAAAACGGGAATTCTTATTTTTAGCTGAATATGATTTCTTTTATTTACGTTAAGGTAAATCGCACTTCGCGAGTTGTGTCGTCGAGAGTAGGCATTTCTCAGTCAACTGAGTTCTGGCGAAGGCATTTGGTGGCGAATGGCATTCGGACGAATGCCATTTCGTTCGCCCGTGTGGCACCGCGCGAATGGCAATAAATCTGAAGGCATTCGGGGGTAAATGCCATTTTCTCTGCCTGTGTGGCACGGGTATTAATCTTGTACATTTAAATACGAGGTATCAGTGGCTGCAGTCCAATAGGGGCAGTTTTATAGAAAGAGATGACAGGCAAGATATTTTTACCACAAATTCCTATGAAAAAGGTTGCTGAGGGAGGTCGAGGCACTTCACTCGCTCGTGGCTGATGCCTCCAATAAATAAATATTGAGCTGTTCTCTGAATGCTAATCCGCTGAAGTAAGTGCAAGAATAAAAAAATCTAAACGCGAGCCGACATACGGTTCATAACACTACAGCAGAAGTTCATTAGTTCTCACCATAGATCAGCATAAAAATGCACAGCTCACTCAGACTCACTCATGAAATATATTTTGCCCCCCACACTCAAGTTATTTCAGCCTGACTCCCTCCGACTCAAACTCATCAAGGTATTACTCACCCAGACTCACTTACACTCAGACTCACAGCTCAATCAGAGCCTGAGTGAGTCGACTAGCGAGTGTGTTTGTTGATCTATGATTATGGCTGAGCCGTTTGTGCAGAAGTTCATTAGTTCTCACCATAGATCAGCATAAAAATGCACAGCTCACTCAGACTCACTCATGAAATATATTTTGCCCCCCACACTCAAGTTATTTCAGCCTGACTCCCTCCGACTCAAACTCATCAAGGTATTACTCACCCAGACTCACTTACACTCAGACTCACAGCTCAATCAGAGCCTGAGTGAGTCGACTAGCGAGTGTGTTTGTTGATCTATGATTATGGCTGAGCCGTTTGTGAAGTTTTAAACCGCCTTCTGGTTGCGCAATTCATATTGTCTGATGCCTGGTGTTATTTTAATCTTCTATCATGCTACATTACATCTGTTAATATTGTCACGTGCGTCCTGCGAGAAAGACGAAGGCGACAGTGCATACGCCCATCTACACGCTTTTATGCAAAACGCAACGAGAAAGACGAGCAACTCTCTAACGATAAAGATCGACCCGCTGCTGCTTTCTAAGCTTTTTCAAATATGACCTCTGTATTCACGTCGTGACACTGGTGGAGGTGCTGGGTATCCCAGGGTGACAGGGTAGAGCAAATGTTGACAGACAAAGGTGTCGAGGCTGGGACGCACGTGACAATATGATTCCTTGCCCGACATGATGCATGTGCAGGGTATTTCTTAAAGGAGCTTAAGCAACTGTGTGGCTCTGCAGTAGAACACTTAACTGGTTTACTGAATTGTTCTCCTTCTCACCTCGAATGGCTTAGAAGGGGGCCTCACGCCTTTCCTGTGCCAGTATGCGGGATCGGCAACTTTGCCAGACACAGCCGGGGCCCCTTTGGGCACGATCAGCAGGTGACTCACATCAAGCGAGCCAATGGCTGTGTTGGGCTTGCACGTGAGCATGTCTCCCCGCTCGTTTGGTGCTTGCACTAGATAGCCACTAGGATTGATCTTGTGGGCAGTGGCCACCTGGACCAGCAGGTCCATGACAGGCGTTCTGAAAAATATAGCGAGATATCAGAGAAATATTTTTTCCCTACCTAGAAGCGCAGAAAGATTCACAACAAAAAGGTGTTGTCAAATATTAACAATAAGTTTACTCATGCAAAAGAGGTTACGTAAACACTGCCTCAATTTAGAGTACAAAAGACAACTAGTTGATCAATGCATCATTTCAAGTCATGTTCACGAATGCCAGCTACTTTTTAGTGAGCTCATCATAACAGTAATCACGTTTTAATGTGTGAAAAGAAAGTGACTTAAAAACCTTGCATTAACAAGATTCAAGTAACAGTGTAGCAAAAAAAAACACCTACAAAACAACCAATTTAAATGTACAGGTCGAGAAAGCATAGATAAAATGATGTAGGTCAAAAGATTGATTTGTTAAACCATTTAATAGCTTATCCACAATGCAACAAAGGCCTTTCATTCATTGTTACCAAATGCTCAGCACAATCTGAAAATGAAGAGACCGTTCGAATTAGCATATGTATAGGCAAAAATATGAATTTGCACATGAAATGCAAAATTTATTTAATTATATAACCTCCCACTCACAGCTGCAAAAACACCATAGCAAGACATCTTCCTATCATCCTTTATTCCAGTTTGCAATTGCAGTTTCATAGCATGGACACATGCCAAGTATAATACCACTGAATGATGAGTTAGTTTGGCTGTGGTGATGCTTTCCATTTACTAGATGATTATTCCATACCTGACTGCAAGTTCCGTAAACACAATAATTTCAAACTTCCATGGCCGTCGAACCAAAAAGGATACTAAAGGCAAATAACAATTTATGTAAAAAAAATCAATGTTTAAGAATGGAAAAACGTTAACATTATCAACAGCAGAGTTCTACTGATTGATTGAGGTGTTAAGGTAAATGTACAATACCACCACGAGTGAGACATTTTGAAATAATTACAATGATGTCAAAATTCCCTAGTAAAATTAATGACTACTATACAAACCAGTAGCAATAAAGAACAACCTTCCATGCATTACAACACATAATACAATGCTGTTTGTCCGTTTCTGTTCGACTCATGGAAAAATAACCGCTTGGCATTGCCACTTGAGTCGAATGGCGCAAGTGGGACCAAAAATTCTGTTTTCGGCGAACTACGCGAAGCGCTCATTTCGACGAGTGGTAGTTTCGGTATCGCGAACTGCTGTGCACGCGCACCGAGGTTGGTGTGACGGAAAGTTCGTAAAAAATGCCCCGTGAATCCTGCCGAATACCCGAATGGAGTACAACACTTGAGATGCAGCAAAGAAACCGAAGTGCCTTCTCTCTCGGTGGTGAAAAACGAACGTCTATGCTCGTAGTGGCCGAGTGCCACGCTTCTGCGCCAGCCCATGTCTCGTTTTCAGGTCCACTGACGAATCCCGTTGCGGTAATCTCCAAAATGACCTTCGTTGCCGAGGTGGCCCGCGTGACTTTCACTCTGCCGCTGCCACGGTGTAAAAATAACTTACCCCCGTATTCACAAACGCTCCTCGACTCGACTTTCAGCCTTCACTTGACAGAGTTGAGCACTGCGCCACCGTTTGGCTGAAGATGACGCTGCGCTACTCAAGAATCGCAGCAGATTGCCGCTGATATGCAGGGACTTGGCGTGCCTAGAGACGGCGTTCTCATCAGATTTCTCATTCATAAAAGTACAGACTGGCAAAGGGTCAAGCAAGAGTGCAAGGAACATTTATGGCTAAAAGGGAAAGTGGCAGGTCAAATGACACTCCTTGGTTTCGTGTACTTGTGGACGGGAGCAAAGGCCAGAGAGGAAAACCAGGCAATGGTAGAGTGTATATTAAAGGACATTCAGGAGTTAGGAAGAGAGTGCGAGATAATTATACAAGGAGACATGAATGCGCACATAGAAGATATAGATGGGTATACTGACCCGACAGGCAAAATGATCATTTGCAACAGTACCGAGAAGTGTGAAGGGCAAGTAACATGGGAGGTAGGAAGGCTGCAGTCGACGATAGATTATGCACTGATGTCACATAGGATGTATGATAAGCTCAGGGAAATGCACATAGATGAAGGTGGCTCCAGAAGTCTGGGTAGTGATCACAAACGTATCAAGCTAAGTTTTGGAAGAGCAGTGAAAGTGGGAAGGAGACAAGATGAGCAATTACAAGAAAATTTTTATTCAGAAAGGCAAATTGAAATAGTCACTAAAAAAATTGAGAAAGTAATCACGGAGAATAGTAAGACAGTGTGGACATACACGAATCTAATTAGACTTTTTGAGCTAGAGCTTGCTAAGAGGGGTAACAAGTCACCCCGGAAAAGAAGACACAAACCCAAAAGTTGGTGGGATGAGGAAGTTGAGAGCCATAGCAAAACGTCAGGAAGCCTCTAGGGAACACAGGCATGCTAAGCAGCTGGGTGAACCGACAGATGATGTTGAAAGAAAATTGGAAACGTTTCTAAGCTGTAGAAGGGCTGTATCCCTTCTGATCAATGAAAAGATTAGAAGAAAGGGAGCTCAGTGGCTGGCAGAAGTACATAAAAAAGATAGAAAGGCAGCTGCGAAATTTTGGAACCATCTAAACTCCCTAAGAAATGAGACGAGCCTAGAGCAGAGTTTTATAACTACAGCCCAAGGTGCCAGGCTAGAAGGGGACGAAGCTATTGAATATATAAGAACAAGGGCGACGAAAAAATTTCAACAAAAAAGTACTTTATGCACCACAATAGACAAGGACGAATCAAGTGGTGCAATGGCTCCATTTTCACAACGAAAGTGGGAAAGGGCTGAGAAAAGGGTTCCTAGTAGTACATCAACAGGCCCAGATGGCATTCCAATTAGGCTGATAAAGACATTAGGTCCGAAGTCTAAGCAGGCTTTGAGAGAGGCAGTAAGCAAAATAATAATCGATGGTGAAGTTCCCGATGGATGGAAACTTACGAGGATGAGCATGATCTATAAAGCAAAGGGGGACAAAGCTGACATAAACAACTACCGTCCTATAACAGTGACATCAGTGGTCTACAGGCTGGCGATGCAGATTATAAAGGAAAGACAGCAGGCATGGATAGAAGATGAGGGGGTGCT
>NC_051165.1:265922012-266004512 GCF_013339725.1 Rhipicephalus microplus | reverse complement strand
CAGGCGGAAAAAAACATGTTTACTCCAACCACGGGCCGGCCGGCATGCGGTAACGAAGAGGAAAAAGAAAACACGAGAGAGAAAAAAAAATCGCAGCGATCTCGGGTGCCGGAGCTGCCGTCACACAGATGCCATAGCGGCGCCGATCCGCCGGCGCGGAAAACACGCCGGCGGCACGCTCCGACGCGGGAAAAGCGAGCGTCTATGAGCGGCGCGTGTGTGCGTGCGTATGAGGGCTCGAACCCAAGAGAACTCATTTTTTTCCCCATTATCCGTGTCTCGCCATCTCTGCATCATGCCATGCGAGCCAGCTAGCAGGTCGAACGGGCGGCGCCAAACTCCTCCATCAAACACTGTCGTCTCACCGATCGACGATCAGGAAGCGACCAAGCTCCTTACAACAACTCTGCCTCGCTTTTCCCTTCGCCTTCTGACATTTTCCATTTTCTACGATGTGCGCCTGTTGTGCACATGCACGAGCTATTCCCGCACAGCCTCTCTGCACGCGGTCAGATTTTTTTTTAATCGTTTTATTGGTGACCCGCCCAGTAGTGCAGATGCGTAACTCTATCCTGCCTGTTTCAGTGTGTGTGTGTGTGCGTGTGTGTGCGTGTGTGTAAGCATTAATAGGAGTGTTTTTCAAAAACTTGGTATTATTAAAATGCATTTTGTGCACCCCTATAACGCTGCGAATTTCGTCTACAAGTTCTGACTGCTTGCAGCGCGGTGTGAGATGCAAACACTTTGCATCTTACATCGTGGCTGTCTCTCTCTCTCTCTCTCTCTCTCTCTCTCTCTCTCTCTCTCTCTCTCTCTCTCTCTCTCTCTCTCTCTCTCTCTCTCCACACACACACACAAACACACACACACACAACACACACACACACACACACACACACACACACACAGTCACTCACGCGCGCACAAAACCGCTAAATGAGCATTGATCGACTTCGTAAACTAAGGGGAAGATATTTTGTATTGGAGAGAAGAGAGAGATTGGTTCTGTGAAGAGTGCAAGATATTACGTGCGAGCGAAGAAGGGCAGTGGCGTCGTCAATCTGCGCACGTTCAGCGAATTCAAATATTTACTCGGTCCCCAAGGACTCCTGAACTTCGAGTGTATACGTGGCGAATAAGGTCTTGTTGGCCGAACAGACTAGCTCTCCAATCCAAACAAAGTGCGTCCCGCGACCTGCGTTGCCAAGGGCAACGCGCGCATTCCGCCCGTGGTTCCGACTGCTGCAGATTGCTGCAGCGAACACCGAAGTTGGAGGCGTGCTCCGGCGGGACGGAGAGCCGCAAAATTACCGCCGATGATCGGAAAAATGTGCTCGGGGAGGCGCGTCGAATAGAGAGAAGGAGCGAAATTGAATAGCTCGGGTTCCAATGATCATCGCATGCACAGGAGTGTCCCGGCCCTCCCAACCCTTTTCCGTAATACCTTGAACTTCTATTGTGTTTTGGTTAGGTTAGGTCAGGCTTCAGTGGGAAGCGACAGCGCCGCTGAACTTCGCCCCCTACTTACGTCATCTACTTACGAAAAATTAGCGTAATTTGCACGAAGTCGGGCAAGTCAGGATCACAGAAAGTGGTGGGCACCTATAGCTTGGTCCTGGCCAGGCTAGGATTTTGCCCTCCGACATCTCTCTCCCTTGCTGTAGTACAGAACTATTCCACTCTTTTAAACAGCGGTAGGCGCCGTAGACACATATACTTACCCCCGTATTCTAGAACCTCCCTTCACTCAACGCTTCGCCTTCACTTGAGAAAGCTGGTGGAAACGCCATCTCTTGGTACGGTAACTCACTGGATATCAGCGATAGTCTGCTGCGATTCTTGAGTAGCCGCAGCGTCATTTGCAGCCGTGTGGTGGCGCAGTGCTCAACTCTGTCAAGTGAAGGGTGAAAGTCGTGTCGAGGAGCGTTTGTGAATATTAGGCGCTTGTACGCGGGAGGCTCCCAGCCGACGCGCTGCGCCTCCCTTGGTAAGTCAAGGCTGAAGAGCCTCGACTTACCATACATATTTTTGTTTGCTTGTTCCTTCGAGTGCAAAGGTGGCTTACGCACACCTCTGATCGTGCGAACGGAGACAGGTATAATCACGCCTACCTCGAGGTACAAATCATGCAAAAACCCAGATAGAAGACTTTCAATAGATGCTGAGCTGCTTAGACCTCGGGTCTCCTTACACGTGTGCTGGGTTTTCGTAGCTAGCATATCAGCACGTTTTCCAATGTCATAACAGACACGTACGCACGCAAGCATGGTGGTATGTTTGTTAAAGTAAGAAACGAAAGTTAACGCCAAGGACGAAATGCACATTTACCTGGCTTGTGGAACATATCACGTGGCTCTGCCAGCCACAAATCAAAAATAGCTAGCGCTGCAGAGTGTCGTAAACTAACCACAGCGTCCTACACTACACGTTACGCGCGTCACTCTGCCAATGCCTTGGAAGTTATAAAAGGGGCTACTGCCCCATAATAATACATCGACCAATCGATGAATAAAAAAGCAAGTAATCTTCAGCATATTGCAAAATATTTTACACGCGAGGAATAAAAGAGACCCCATGGTTAAGGGTGCACAGTGACCTGACGCACACCACCGGCACAATTACAATGACACCACAAAAAATATGCAATAACACATAAACGAGCACGCGAGAAAACAAATAATACATATCGATATGTAGCGGTGTGTCGTGACGAAAAAGAATGGTCAAATGAAGTAAATTACGAACTTGCGCGACATATATGTCATTCCGAATCGCATGTTATCCTGCAAATGTTCGTACTTCCCTTTAGCCTGAACGTAAACACGACACGTATTTTCTTAACATTTCTTGACCTCCTTTCAGTACTTAAGCGCCTCAAGCGCGCTTTTATACAGTATGCTAATACTTCACCGAACACGGTAATCCAATATCTCTGCTTATGTTTTCCCATGTAATCGTGAAACGTATATAAGAAGAAAAGATAAAACAAAAAGGTTCGCACAGGAATTCACCGGATGAAGATACGAGAAATGAATCATATAAAAGCCAGCGCTTCCGCGGCCAACTCATGTGACCACTCTCGTGCTTTTGCTCAGATTTCGGTCCGTGCCATTAAAGCGAAAAGTTGAGGGGAGAAAAACGAAAAAAAAAAGCATGCGTTGAAGATGGTCAAAGGTCTTTCACGTCGAATGGCAACACAAAAGAGGACGATGGTGAATTATTAAGGAGGAGAGGCCACATCATCTTACAGAGCCACTTAACTATGCAGGCTCGAACGTTCGGACTAGGATACAACGCGTTGGTTCATCGTGCATCAGAGAGAGAGAGAGAGAGAGAATGAATAAATGTTAATTAGTGCTGTCAGCAACTAAAGTGCGCGGGCCCTTCGTCCATCGTGCATCAGAATAATCTCGTTCACCGACGCCATCACATGACTGCAGTGAGAAAGAGTAAGGGGCAGAGGCCACAGCCCTGGAGTTTCCTAATTATAAACTAGAGGTAACTCTGGCGCCAGTGTCTATGGGAGCTGCAACGCACGGCGCTTCAGCGAGCATGGGAATGATGGGTAGTACACGGATTTGTCTAATCTTCGTACTTGTGGCTCCGTGTGTGTTCGTGGGGGTTGGAGCTGTTTTGTCACGAACACGAAAATCAGCAAATGCTCAGCGGTTGCTCTTCACTACATTATTTTAAGCTTAACATTTCATGTCAGGTCACGAAGTTCAAAGGGGTTCGTTTTTTTCTTTCGAAACAAAACCGAAACAACAATAAACGAAGCCACAAGTGCGATTCGCCACCCGCAAGTAGGGGGGGGGGGGGGGCGAGGGGATACCTCGTGCGGCTCCTGGCCCCATTCTCGGCAGACGCAAGTCGAGGAAACTCGGCCGCAGATAAAGTGTTCGAAAAAGCTTAATGAATGCGCCGCAACAAGTTCGTAGTGACATTGCGCTAAGCCAGAGGAGGACTATAGTGACAGCTTGCGTCCTTGCAGTGAACTTTTATCTGCTTTACCCCGGTATTCTAGAACGTCCCTTCACTCAACGCTTCACCTTCACTTGAGAAAGCCGATGGGAGCGCCGTCTCTAGACACGACAAGTCACTGCATATCAGCGATAATCTCCTGCGATTCTTGAGTAGCGCATTTTTTGAGCCGAGCTGTGGCGCAGTGCTCAACTCTGTCAAGTGTGTAGGGTGAAAGTCGAGTCGAGGAGCCTTTATGAATACGGCGGTTAGTGTCTGCTTTTTTGAGGGTGAGAGAGCGGAAGAGAGGGAAACACACAGGGCGGGTGCGAGGTTATCGGCGAAGTGACGTCAGTGTGGTGTCGACAGCTCGGCGAGACCGCGTGCGCTCGTTACGGCGCGCATTCACGGCAGTGTGCCGAGCAGACCACTCGTCGACGCGCCCCTCATTCAGACGCGCAGGTTGCGCTATCCTCGTCAAAGCCCCCTGAAAGGGTTTAATGGCGCCTATTCTTGTCGGAGGATGCACCAGCGCGGTGCGTCGAGCGGCCGCCCTATCTGCACCAGACGGCGAGAAGCGCCAGACTGAAATGTTCAGAACTAGCTGACGTTTACGCCGTTCAAAGAACGAATATCACGTCGTTTTCTCATTACAGAGAGAAAAAGAACGAGAAAGCGAGCGGGAAAAATAAAAACTAGACAAGTAAGGGCAAGAGAGCAAAGCCAGAGCTAATTAAGCATGACGTTTGATGCAACGCCATGGTTAGGAAATATTGGAATAATGCAAAAAGAAGTGTCAATAGAAAGAAAGGGGGAAATAATATATAAAATGCATGAATAAGAAATTAAAAGTGAGAACCTTGGAGAAACACACAAAAAACGAAGGAAAAAGGCACAGCGCTGTGACTTCCAAGGAAGGCAGAACTTCAAAGGAACATGGAAGAGATTAAAGATTCGTGAACACGCGCTCCAGCGACTCCAGGCATTACGAATCATTTTTTAGTCCTGTGTCTCGTTTCCGCATCGCTTCACCCCCTTCTGCGTGCGCTTTAACCATTCTGAGATGCAAGCCCTGTACCGCGGCGTCTTGATAAGCACCGCTCCATAAACTTCATCGGGTAAGAGAAAACAAGGTGGGAGAGAAAGAGTGAAAGCAGGAGAGGAGTGTCTTACGGTGAACTATAGAATTGGCTAGTCACGGTTTGACGTGGCAACGCACATCGAAACGAAAACGACGCTCCCAAAAGAATTGACACCATCTTCGCAAAGGCAAGCATGATGGGATGCGAAGCAGCAAGCGTTGCACACAGGTGGCGTCACGGGTTGACCGGCGCTAATGCGGGTGTTGCGGTGAGCGCTGGAAGATTTGGCGAGCAGCGGTAGCAGCAGGTGTTGCGGGCGAACGGACGAGGCGGCAGCTGGGGCGCTGCGGCGAGCGTGCGGCAGGCAAGAAGGAAAGTGACGTCAGCGCGCACTGCGAGGGGAGCGCGACGTCAACGCATAGCTGTGGCGTGACCCAATTGGCACCGCTCCCACACCTGTGGCAAGGGGAGCGCGTTGCGGCGTGTTCGTGGTGCTATAGTGGTTCGGTGAAGAAAGGAAAAGACGCTTATGTCTGCATACAGGCTTACACACGCTGGTCAAAGAGCTGCTTCGCATCTAAAAAGGAAATAAAAAGCACAAGGCTGACCGCGCACCTCGATGTGAAAGTCACTCGAGGAAGTCATCATACGCGAGCGAACTGTGAGACATTTTGTCACATTGTGTACAAAAAGTAAACAGTGTCTCCGTGTACGATAAGTACACTTCTATTCACGTGCACTTCTTTAAAAATATAGAAGGAAAACTCAAGTGTGCTTACATCAAAATGGTCTTTTAAACTGCGCGAGAAATACAGGCCGAGAACATCAACACATACGCAGACACAAGCGCAGAACTGCGGTTGTGAGTGCGCTTGTGTGTTCATGTTCTTTTTTTTTTTTCGCGCAGTTTAATAACGTTTTTGAAATCGTGAACCAATTACCCCCAATAACACGATTTGCTTCAACAGGTGTATCCGACGAACATCACCCCCATTATTACAGTCCAGAGGGGCAATTATTGAAACGCTGACGGAATGCCGACACGCCGTCAAAATTGCCACCGTCCATTCTCGAAACCTGCGCAGTGTGCCTTCCGGCGGGTCGAACACGGCATTCCAGCCGAAGCTCTGAAAGGTGTTGCACCTCTCGTCCCGACTGTCCTCGAACCGTAATTACCACTCTGGTGCGTGTCTCACAAAAGCACCATCTGGGAGACGCGGGCGTTGATAACGAAATCCATACATCCTATTACAGGCTTGACTGCGTGCAGCCGAGCAATCCTGCATTCGACGACACAAAGACTCCACGTGGGTTGAAACGACTGTAACGGTTCCTTCCTGCCTTAGGTGGTGGTTTGTTTGAAGAAATACGTTTCCAACAGAAGTAAACGAAAAAAAAAATTATGTTGGCCTCGCCGTCAGTTTCAGCAGCTGACATTTGAACAGTGGTTGTCAGTGAAGTATACGGAGAAGCTGGAAACACACGTACGTCGTGCTCTTTCGTTTACGCTCAGTTAAATGAATGAAGTAACGGAAATATGGAAGAATATTTGAAATGCATACACTCCCCACCCCCCCACCCCACACACACACAAACGCACGCAGTGGACTGATTGCGAGGTCTGCGTGGCAATAAGCGGCGTTGCTCTTGGCAACGGAACACGCGAGCGTCCATGCACATTATACGTTTACGTGCGCACAGCACGAACGAAACGAAGCAGGCAGCGGCACCCGGCCTAAAATGGCGACACGGGTCATCGCGCACCGCAGGGTCTCGACGCACCGCTCGCTAAACACAACCAGCTTGTCGAGGCAGTCGGCACCGCACACGCTTGTTTACCTACTTGTGCGAGAGAGCTCGAGAGTTCGCGACTGCGGAAGCAATTCGGCGCGAAAGTCAGTAAACGAATGAGTTTGTCTAAACCCCGCTGGTTTGCTCAGATAGCTTTCAAAGTCGACTTGAACTCGGCCAACTGTAGACGGGTCACAGTGGCGGGGCTCCGCGGTGCGTAAGCTAGACTCAACTCAGTGCACTGTGCAAAAGCAAAGCTGCAATATACGTCTATTGCTTAAAAATAACAATGAAAAGAGCTTGAAAACACCAGCGCAATGTTTTAGAAAAATTAAAAAAAAAACACTGACAGACCAACGAGGATAAATTGAACTTTGTTTGTCCGTGATTTTTCTAAAATATTGCGCTGGCATAACGTAAAACATCGCCAGTACCATCTAAACTATGCATGAACACGATTTTTCCTGTGTATATTAGTATAGATGGCAATTTCACAAAGCAGCGCTCTTGAAGCAAGAAAATGTTTGGAAAGCGACAAAGAGATAACAAGAAAATGCAGTTGGCGACGCTGCCTTTCACTTCACGCACTATATCGCCATGACGTCATAAATTTTGACGGAATCCGCCAGGGCCAATGTTATCCATTCTCGCTTAATATTTTTTTTTACGTATACACCGTGTTCGAACGGACAGAATGTTTCAACATTGCAAGTTTCACAAGAAAAAAAAAAACGCCACCCTTTCCCGTATATATTTCGGCTGCCCTGCTGATCCTTCCCGCGGTGAGAGCCTGCCATCTAGAGCTGGGGGGGACTGGGAGGTCTTGCTCTCGTCTAAGACACGGCGTTGCAACTCGGGCTGGCCATGTCATCGCCCCGAGAGACATGGTCGTGTAGACGTGGCATGGGGCCGCGCGGTGGTCCAGGACCCCGAGGGGCCCTAACACATTTGCTAATAAAGTCCGTCTCTCTCTCTCTCTCTCTCTCTCTCTCTCTCTCTCTCCTCTCTCTCTCTCTCTCTCTCTCTCTCTCTCTCTCTCTCCGTCCGTCCGTCCGTCTCTCTCTCCCCGTCCGTCCGTCCGTCCGTCCGTCCGTCTCTCTCTCTCTGTCCGTCCGTCCGTCTGTCCGTCCGTCCGTCTCTCTCTCTCTCTGTCCGTCCGTCCGTCTGTCCGTCCGTCCGTCCGTCTCTCTCTCTCTGTCCGTCTGTCCATCCGTCCGTCCGTCCGTCTGTCTGTCCGTCCGTCTCTCTGTTTCTCTGTCTGTCTGTCTGTCTATCCGTCTGTCCGTCCGTCCGTCTCTCTGTTTTTCTGTCTGTCTGTCTATCCGTCTGTCCGTCCGTCCGTCTGTCTGTCTGTCTGTCTGTCTGGCCGTCCGTCTGTCAAGTGACCACTACAAGCAACGCCATCGTGCAACTTTTCACCATATGTTCATTATATACAAGCATCGCCATCCAGCGGACATTCCAAGGACTAAATGAGAGGTGACTACCAACTACTACTACTACATACATCGGGGACGCACGATCCATAGCTCAGGGAGCTTCGCCCCTAAAAAGTTTGAGCTTGAAGTGTGGTTGCGAACAAGTGTTTTCGTTAAACGCTTGCGAACGCAACGGTTTCCGCTACAGCGGCCACCGCGGCCGTGTAACGGTACTGCTTTCGGCTGTTGACACGAAGATCGTAACTTCGATGCTGGCTGTGGCAACGTTTATAGATACTTTTTCAGTTCCGTAACTCCGCCGCCGCAGGCGGCCGCCGGTTTTACCCGGGCAGTGAGATGGCGCCACAGTCGCGAGTTGCGCTGTCGCGGGCGCACGTGTTGCCGGTGTTGCTCCTCCCCGCAGTTGCTTGGCCGCGTGCGCGGCTGTCATCGCGCTTTTTTTTTCTCGTTGTTGTGACCGTGCGCGCACGTGGTTATCCTCGAAGACTTCGATCATCTGTGAATTGTGACAACCTAGCACTACCGGCCACAGGACGTCTCGGAGCTGCCAAGCTTTACGATGCCAACTTGCTTCGTGCCCGGCTGCACCAGCGGGTACAAAAGCAATCCAGAAAAGCGGCACTTTTTTGCACCGCCGTCCGATCCGCAGCTGCTTGAAAGGTGGGTGAGAGCTATTCCCCGCGCCGATAAACTTCTGAGCAAGACATGCAAAGTGTGTGACGTGCATTTTATGCAACATGACATTGTGAAGACTTACAAGCATGCCATTGACGGCCAGGTTGTTGAAATAGACCGCGGCTGTTGGGCATTACAGCCTGAAGCCGTGCCGTGTCAATTTCCGAATGTTCCAAGCTATTTGTCAAAAACAATAAAGAGGCGGCGGTCGCCTAAGGATAGGGCCAGCTTACCCAACAAAGTCGTACTTGTTGCTACGCCATCAGATGAGTACCAGCAAGAAGTTCCTGATCCCGTGCACGACATTGATTTCGCACAGATTGTCGAAAACGGCTCATCTTTAAAGCTTCCGAAAAACTGGAGAATGGCGGACCTTGAGGAGGACACTGGTAAACCTCGGCAGGTTATCTTTTACAAGGCGGGAATGAAGGACGATGTTTACGCGATCCTGAAGAGCGTCGCGATTCACGAGGACCTCACGTACGTCATCCATGCAAATGGAAGACTGTTGCGCAGCTGGGATGCAGAGATTAACATATTTTCTGCGCAAGATGTGGAAGCGATTGTACAAATTGTGCACGCAAAACAATTTTGCCGTGGTTGCCCTCTTATCGATGTCACCAACTCCAGCAGAGTGACAAAAAAAGTTGGAGGTAGGCTTCATCACAACGATTGCGCCGTTCTGACTGACGCAGATAAAGAAGTGTGTGCTGCATGTGCCAACTTGACAAAAAGTTTAAAGCGAAAGGCAACGTCCACACGATCAAAGAGAAAGGTGCCCGTGGCAGCAAGTGCGCTGAGAAAGCGGCTAATTCGTGCCACTGCCGCACGAGAGCGAAAGAAAGCAGATGTAAAGCACCTGAGTGAGAAGCTCAAGAACGCATTGACGGCGACTCTGGATGATATAATTAAAGATTTGCCTGAAGTACAAAAGATGGCTGTTCGGGCAGCAGTGATGCAGCAGGCAGCGAAATCGCCTCGTGGCCACAGATACACAGCGGACTGGCTGATGGTCTGTTTGCTTTTGCGGTTAACAAGTCCGAAAGGCTACAATGCCCTTTCAAGTATGAGAGCTCTTCCCCTCCCAAGTACTAGCCGTCTCGTGCAGCTGCTGAAAGGACTTCCGTGCGAGTACGGTTTGAACAAGTTCGCTCTTGAAAGCATCCAGCTCCAAATGACAAGCAAGCCAGATAACCAAACATATGGGTGTATCATAATTGATGAGGTGAAGTTGCGAGAAACAACTGAATTTAACAGAACTACTTGCAAGTTTGATGGATTCATCGACTATGGCGATGTTGCCAGAGCAGATGGCGGACAACTAGCCGACCATGCTTTGGTCATAATGTTCAATCCAATGTTCGACTCATGGGTCCAGCCAATTGCAAGTTATGCCACAAAGGGAGCAGCACCAGGCTGGGTGCTGGCAAAAATGGTGCTAAATTCTGTGCTGCAGCTTCATGAACATGGCGCCCGAGTCCTGGCTGTGATTAGCGATTAGCGAATCTGTGATTAGCGAAAAAAAAAAAAAGACGAATAGCAGTGTTTCATTCATCCAACAAAATTTACTAGTCGCCAAGTCCTCATGTTACGTAACCCCGAGTGCTATAAGTTTAAGATTTCTATTTCTTTTAGCGCGCTGAATTGTAAACTACTAATGTGGTCTTGATGCAATGGACACAGGAAGGCGCAGGGTGAAGCGATCACTTTGTCACTGCGCAAAACGGATGCCTGCGAAGTACGTACAGGCTTTTTTTCAAGTTCGTGAGTCATACAACGCGCACGAATTAAAGCGCGTGGCCTCTGTTAAATAGCGAGAGTAAAGACCAAGTACACTGTTCGCACAATTCTCACTCGGGCGCACGCAAAGGCTCACGCGACACCCTTCGCGCTAGCAGACGACTCTCGCTCTCCTAGCGCAAGGCGCGACTGCAGCGCTGCGGTGGCGGGTGCGGCGGCCGGCCGCCTTCTCCCTGGGCGCGGCGCGAGGAGTTGCGGAACTGAAAAAGTATCTATATATCTATAAACGTTGGGCTGTGGTGGTCGTATTTCGATGAAAGCGAAATGCTAGAGACCTGTGCATTTTGATGTCAGGGCACGTTGAAGAATATCGAATGGTCAAAGTTCCCGGAGCTCTTCATTACGGGTTGCCTCTGATAGTCATTGTCGTGGTTGCGGGACGTAGAGCTCGAAATATTATTGTAATATCCTACAGGGTTTTCACGAGCAACATGTCATGACGTTAAAGTAGGCGTCAGAAAAAATATTCGTCAAACATACATACATACATACATACATACATACATACATACATACATACATACATACATACATACATACATACATACATACACACATACACACACACACACCACACATACATACACACACACACCACACATACATACACACACACCACACATACATACACACACACACCACACATACATACACACACACACCATACATACATACATACATACATACATACATACATACATACATACACACACACCACACATACATACACACACACCATACATACATACATACATACATACATACTACATACATACATACATACATACATACATACATACATACATACATACATACATACATACATACATACATACATACATACATACATACATACATACACACACACACACACACACACACACACCACACACATACATACATACATACATACATACATACATACATACATACATACATACATACATACATACATACATACATACATACATACATACATACATACATACATACATACATACATACATACACACACACACATACATACATACATACATACATACCAAAGGATTAAAGCTATGAGTATTAAAAGCACAAATAAACACCCACTTTTCCTGTTGTACAATACACAAATTGACTGATCCAGGCGAAAACACGATGAATCCTATATTGGCAAAGTCAACACACATAGCTTCTGCGAACCATTAGCTGAAAATAAGGGCACAAGAACCGTTGATTTTTTCCAAAAAAAAAAAAAACATTCTATGCAAATTCGTACCTACGAAAGTCCACTTTGATGTCTAAGCGAAACTCTGCGCCATCGCGTTATTCAGTACTCGCTCGAGATCAACAGGGGGGCCACACGAGGTGCCTAATAGACATCCAACAATCGGGGAAAACTCACGTTGCAGCTGCAGCCGACATCAAAGGCGCGCTTCCATCCTTCGAGGAACGAAGTGACTGCAGCGAACAGCGCGTATGCGTAAAAGCGCGCAAATACCGAATCAGCCAGCGTTTTTTTTTTTTTTTTTTTTTTTTGGCAACGCGCCATATCGTAAAACAATAGAGTGCAGATCGTCGAGTGCAAGCGAAAGAAGGAGGCAGAGCGGAGTATAATTCTTCGCAAGAGTTGTACGCGCTACGTTGGCCTATACACGCTATCAACCGAAACGCACACAGGCGATATCGCCGCGCCGCTGACTGCGCACATACTCAGTCGCACGTAGTTCTTATCTCTTTCGTGCTCATCCGTCCGATTGCTTTGTCTTACTCGGAGAGTATTGTAGACTTTCCTAATAATACCGCGCTAGAGAGAAATCCCGGCGCTAGCGTCTATGGGAGCTGCAATGCACGGCGCTTCAGCTAGCACGGAGATGATGTGCATGTGCCACAGAGGATGCGATGTTGGAGATGACGGTATACTTGGAGTGTGTGCATTAGATGGACGTACGGACGCACGGACAGACAGACTAGGAGACGGACGGAGAGATGGACGGACGCGCGGACGGACGCATTGATGGACAGACGGATGGTCGCGCGGACGGACGGAAGCACGGACAGGCTGACGGACGCTTCGCCCCACTCATCATCATTCACTCCGTGGATATGCTGTGATTTTGTTTACCTTTCTGCAAATATATTACGCTAGAGTGGGGTAAAATGAGACAAAGATTTCAAAATAGTGAATGTTTAATTATATTTCACTGCTTACAATTGAACATTAATGCAGAAACTTTCTTTTGGGTACAAGGTATAATATGCTAAGAAATATTCCCATGTTGACGTCGTTTGAAACATTATTTTAAAAAATACAAAATGCTCCAGATGTCTCATTTTGCCCCAAACTGCGGGGCAAAACGAGACGCTGCGTGGGGTAAAAAAAAAAAAACTTCGAATTCGCTCTGCAGACTTTCACGCAGTCTTAAGAAGCCCTGTCTTTAAACTACACGCATTGGACCTAGACAGAACGCGGTGATCTGTTGCTCCGAAACTCCTTGCAAATCAAACACCGACAGTCTTTCTTTGTGTTAATGTTGTCTTTTCTTGAACGTTTAACCCCCACTGATTTATTCAAAATCTGGAGGCTAGATTTCCCTGTCGCATGTCGGAATGCCGAAGTCCTGTTGGTCACAAAAGTTCCCGGCGTCAGTGACTGACAGATTGTGCACCTTTGTGCGTGAAGTGCTCTCCTTCTCTTTCTTTTTTTAATCTTCATTCCCCTATCCCCAGTGCAGGGTAGCAAACCGGGCGCTCATCTGGTTAACCTCCCTGCCTTCGCTCTTCTTGTTTCTTCCTTCTGGGGGCTAGATATGTTTTGACGTATATTCTTCTTTTTGCCGTTTTGATACAGAGCTGCTTAGGACTTTCTTGGCTTTTAACTTCGTCCGCCGGGCTCTGTGAAGCAATGAATTTCAACTGTGCTAGAATCAAATTTTCTAGCGCGTCATTTTATTTTTTCGCTTGTGGTACTGGAGAAACGCCGTCAAAACTCACTACCAAGATGTCTTTGTGAACTACTTGACTGAATATACGGCCACTTCTTATGCGTCTCTTGAGAGCATCCTTGGGAACACGGAAAAACCGATGCAGCGCGAATGAAAGGAGTCATGTCCTGTAGGTAGTGCAATCAGTGCTTTTTCATGTCGTTTTCTTCCCAAGAAGCTCTATATGACATTCTATTGTATGTCCCAACCCTCCTAAACGAAGATATGCAATATATAATGAGTGTAAGCGGTTCAATAATAAGACACACTCTAAGGCAAGGATGCATTTTTGTCACGTTTTGCTCTTCTCGCGTGCCAGAATTCGAAAAAACTTGCGCTTCGTTCCCGGGCACCAAAACGAACTAAACTTTCAGTGTTATGTATCTCGTCTAAAGTAACAAACTATTTACGTTGTTGTACTGACGCAGGAGTAGCTTCATGCACGGATCCGAAAATTTGGCCGAGCAGAATTGCACACCTTTTTTACTGGTCACGAACACATTGACACTCAGCCACGTTTCTTTTTCTTTTCTTTTTTTTCGTTCGCGCGACCGCTGTGAGCAATCAACTTTCACACATGAAAAGGTAGACAAGTACCAGCACTTATCGCTGGAAAAGGGAAACAGAGAAAAGTTGTTTTCATATTAACTACATGAGGCGGCAAAGTCAAAATGTCACGTTTTGTCCCGTGTTATTACTTTACCCCACCCTCCCCAACGCAGGTCAACGGTGTTCCTCGCCCGACATGATACCTGTATAGGGTTTCAAGCACTTTCGCGGCTCTGTAGTAAAACACAGTTGACTGCCACGAAGAGGACCCGGGTTCAAGTCTTCTTTGATTATCAGCATTTTTCTCATTTTATTTTTTTATTTTTTCATGCCTATCAGCTACGCCCCCGACGGCGGTGACAACGGCGATCACTGGGCGCAGGAACAGGCACTTATTAGGAGGCATACATTCTAAAACAAATAAATAAGAAATAATAATCCAGTTCAACCCACGGCCATCGCTGCTCCACTCGCAGAGAGAATTCTCACAAATCTTCCATCCAATAGCGCTTATGCAATTTCGTGGCGCCAAGCACTTCTCGGGTGTTTCAGATACATCTAGCTGACTCTCCCATGCAGACATGTTTGTATATCGTTGGTTCCAGGTCAAAAACTCCGACGTCCCGTGAAGTTTCGTCAAGGAATGTGACATCGCTCACACAGGCAAACGTAACTGTTCTAATGTTTTACACGGTACACAGATCTCTTTTAACTATTAGCTCTTAACGTCGGACGGTGGATTTCGCAGCTCATGAACCATGTAATGTTTTCTTTCTGATATAGTGCCCAATTTGACGAGTTCTTCAGATAGCTACACTGTTTGCGACTGCGTTCTAACCGGACACGCGGTTAGCACAACTCAAAAGGACGTCGGCGAAGATACGTTCAGCCACCAAAGGTAAGTGTAACAAAGATACGCCACTCATATAAGTAACACACCGCAGCAAAAACAGAAAAAAACAAACAAAAGAAAATAAAGCGCACTTCCGACTTGCATGCGATGGAAGAGCATTCGCAGTTAATTACAAGACGCCGAGGCCCCAGAAGCGAGTAGAAAGTTTTAAAAGAAGAGCTACCATCCATAGGTTTTCGTCGATGTAATCAACGACTTCGCATCACCCGAATCCTACGCACCCCCAATATTCCACATTTCTACGAGCACGAGAAAACGCATGTCATTAGCACGAAATTGAATTCGGACAAAAACGAACCACTTGAGATATTTTTCCGTACAACATTCCCCCTCGTCGCAAGTTTCCGCGAACTTGTTTAATTAAGAAAAGAGGTGGGGAGGCAGAATTAATAATGCAGTCGATGATTCCGATTCATAGGGCTACTTTACTCTGAGAGTTGCTGTTTTCCTTAGAAAAAAACGTCGTTTTTGGCGCAATCGTCACTTATGCAAGTTAGGCAATATTACTACGATATTGTTTTTTTAGCACACTTATTGACTAAGCCATGAATGGCCCGCAGTCCGAACGGATGCTCCCTATCGCTTCATGTGCGACGGTCAGAAGGCTAGAAAAAGACTTCCTGTATAGTAGCTGCGTCGGCAACAGGAAACAAACAGCTTTGTGTTTCTAACACTAAATGATCCAAACTGTACTCTTTGTTATTCATGAGAGTCATTACGAATAGGAGAGGTAGGCACCCTCAGGGCGCCCCAGATATACTAATTGTCACTTAGCAAAAGAAAAAAAAAGGATTAACGAAGGGACGATATCACTGACTACGACGTGTGTAAACACAATAGAATCCAATAGGATGACAAAGACTCGCGCATGAACAGAGGTAAGCGAAACAACAACGCGCGAGCATATATAATTCATTATACATAACTTAATACTTTGTATGACCCATTATGGGCAAATGAATTCTTTAGGTGGATCAATAAGTGAGCATATAGCATGCCTGAAAAAAAAAAGAAGAAAACTGCATTATGCGGCTGTTCGCAAGCCGCCATCGAACAATCCGTTTTACTTTGCTGTCTTTTTTATTCAAGCAATACAATCGCGCGCCAGACGCGTGGCTCGATTCGAACGCACGCTTCCAACCACGAAAGCTTAGCGCCAAGAAATAAAGATGTTTCTCTCTCTCTCTCTCTTACCGTCAAGCGCGCGCCATTAAATATTCCACTCCCCGGATTTGCTGCGTACTTTCCATAGCATTGCACGCTGTATCGCGTGAAACAGAGCTTAGGTGCCTTCTCTTCCAGCACGTATACAAAAAGTTGTTTTCCGGAACGTACGCAGGCTTAGAGCTCCGTGGCTACAGCTGAGACAGCAGAACCCAGAGGACAAACCGTTCTCGCCCGTGCATTAGGTGTACGCAGTCGGGGGCGCTCCCGCATAAGCGATGTCCAAAATTTTGCTTCCTCATTATGAAGGCGGAGCACTAAATCCCTTCCATAGCTGGAGTGCTTTTCCGCGTACATGCGCACTTCGCAAGCAACCGCTGCAGCGAGGTAACAAGCTCACGTACGAAGCAATGAACGCGACAGCAACAAATTGGAAGGTCACGCGCAGAATGGCAAGCAGATCGAAACGTGCCCCGCGTTTCTCAAGCACGAAGGACGCACGAAACGTCGTACTCGCAGATACAGATTAACACGAATAGGCGTCTCAGTTGTTACTTCGCGGAGTCTGAAAAGCGCGACCTTTTTTGCAAACGGAGGCTGCACAACGATTGCAGTGACCTTTGTGCGCCCGGTAACTACAACAGAATCGTTCCGACGAAACTGAAAGGCTGGCCAAGACGTACGATTCTCCTCATTGCAATGTAAGGGCGCGCGATCGAGCAGCGTACACCCCCTTATTCTCTACGCGGGCCAACGTATAAGCGTGAGAGATGGGAGCCGCCATGCGCTCACTGCACCATGCATCATGCTCCTAGTGCTGAAAACACTATAGCAACCCCCCCACCCCCGAGATGCCCGCCAACAGCGGTAAGTCGTACATAGGGTTAATATACATGAATATCTTGCGGTTTGGTAGTTGAAGAAGGTACCTCTCGGTGGTTTAGTGGATAACGCCTCGCATTCACGATGCGGAGGTCCCACGTTCGATTCAGCACCAGAGCCTTTTTCTGAGATTTTTTTTCTTTCTTGCGTTTTAATATATATAGATACGTACACATATACGGTGCATGACATCGACGTCGACACCCACGTCGATGCCAGCGGCGAAAAATTACCGAGTGTTCATATAATTGCCATCGCAATAAAAAAGTAAAAAGCGCGAAAAGAAAGAAAGAAAGAAAGAAAGAAAGAAGGAAGCCACACGAGTGGATACGCAGCTAAAGCCGGTGCATTTGTCAGACTTGTCGTCAATGAGCGATTCCGAGCGTCAAAAAATCTGCGATAAACACGACGGCAAGCAACCATAAGCACTCGTTATCAATTAAACGTATACAGCCACCACGGTTCGCACAATAAACTATTCAGGAGAGCGAAACGTTTTCCCGTACAGCTTTTCATTGCCTTGCGAGGCACTTCCTGCTTCACCACTCAAGCGTTTCGCGAGGGCTTCTCCTCGAAGATCGACTGAAGCCGGGGCGGAGGCGATGTAGCAACAAAAAGGGAAGGTACAACAAATAAAAAAAACGAAGACAAGGAATTGATCAGGAAGTAGGCAGAAAAGAAAGAACGATGTCGCAAGAAACCGAAAGTCAAGTGCGACCAAGACTTCCGGGTATAACTATAGGCTGGGAACAAACAAGAAAGCTTCGCGTACCGCCCAATGTAATCGATTAGTCAAGCATCTGGCTACGTGTCTCCGGATATGTCGAGAAAGAGCCACGAATACGCCTGCTAGGTACGATTGTACATTAATCCCATAGTATAGACTCCAAACGCAAACCCATATTAAACAAGTAAAAAAAAATGTCCAAGTAAGGAGCGTATAAATTAGCGATGGGCGCCATCGTGTCGTAACAGGAAGGAACAATCGCCACATAGATATTACTCGGCAGTATGCCAAATGTCATTAAGTGCAGGTCGAAATATCACAAAAGTCAAGGTCACACCACTTCCGCAACGTACACTGATAAATGGGCTCCCGTGTTTTCAAAGTAACGTCGCAGCTTTTACGCGATTACATCGTGCACAGGAAATCAAAACCACGCGGTGTTATGTTGGTATACACACGCCGACATAACAGGCGTACGGACGCTAACGGCATCGCAGCGTCATCCAGAAGACATGTCAGGCGGTATACGGCATGGCCACGAACCGCGATCTGCAAGGCGCGCCTTGCAGCACAACACCACTGCTGCCACGCAGACATACACTGTCACCCTTTATGAAAGGGAACACACGAGCGCGTGGCCTGCACTCTGCGGCGGCTGCCTACAGCGCCATCAACCGACAAGTTAAGAAAGCACGTTCGCTTTTCGCGTCATCTATGACCAAGCAAAATAACGAGCTATGGCCGGTAGACAAGCGCTGCTAGATTACGTTCCCTGATCGCTCGCGCGGCGAGCGATATCGGGCGGTCACATGCAGCTTGCACAGTGGTCGCGAACAACGCTTGATATGTTGCCAGTGCATGGACTACGCACTGCAGGCGGGGGCAGAGAGAAAGAGAGTACAATCTACAGCAGCACTTGTCTACCAGCCATAACTCATTATTTTTTTCGGCAACAGATGACGCTGAAAGCGAACGTGTTTCCTTTCGTTGTCGGCTGATGGTGCTGTAGGCAGCCGCCTCAGAGCGCAGGCCGCGCGTTCGCGTGTTCCCTTTCATAAATGACGTCAGTGTACATCAAGACGCAGGAAGCAGCGCGAATACGGGACGCATACATGGCAAGACGAATATACTTAATAAAACGCCAGGCCTGCGCGGAAAGCACGGCACAGTCGCAGCGATAGCCGGAAGGGCGGGATTTCTACTAGCACGCTGTAAACTTTTCGCACTACACTTGCAGGGTATACCCACAACGCCATAAGTCAATTTCTGTGAAGTTCGAAAGTACATACCACGCCTTTATTCGTCATTCAGCAAAGAAGAGGGTATACCCGCGATGCACTTGCAAGGCATTGCGCGCACTTTGTTGATGCGATGTCTGATGATGAGGAATAGAGGAATCGTGGCTCAGGCATTTGTAATGAGTTGGCAGCTTTAGACGACCCACTTGTTACGCGCCTCGTTACACAATTCGCATTCAGTGACGCCTCGTGGTTATTTCACTCTTCTGTCAAGCTAATGAAACTACATATGTTAACGGCTTCCTTTCGGACGTGAACCTGTATAGAATCTTTTAGCGAGGGAGTTTCAAACCCCGGCAAGGCTCTCGGGTATGGAATAGTGGGCTGCCAAGGAACGGGTCTGTGCGAACTCCGTTCCACCTTGTTTATGTTTCTTTCATTTTTTATTATTATTTCGCACGGTAGTGGTTACGGACACTAGCGACGGCGGACAACTACGACGCCAGATACGGCCGTTATTGTGATCTCATAACATATTTCCCTGTAAACAAAAAAGAAATGTGGGCTGTAGAGAAAATGTGCAGACCGACAAACGTTCAGAAAAAAAAGCAGACGAATCAACAAGGTAAGAAAACGAAAAGAAAAAGAACGACACATAAACCATCTAACAATGAACGGTGACCCATTGTCTTTTCGTAAACAAAAGCTGCGAGATGAACAACGGGGCTTGCTTCCTCGTGAACACCACCTGCCTCGAATGCGGGCTGCCCCACATATATCCCACACGCACTGTTATAGCATTTTAATGGAAATATACGCGACAAGCGAATTGCAGCGAGCGTTATTTGCCTGCACCGCGGCAGTGTGTTTATACATGTGCAAATGATATCATGTACGCGCCATGCACTCGGCCACATATCGATACAATGGCGATACCAAGACCACCCGAAGTAAGCGTGTCCACGGACTCTTTTCGACAAAGGCTTGACGCGCATTAGAGAACACAGCTTAATTACGCATGAAAAGGCTCCTTTTTCTAAGGCGCCACTCTACTGACAAAAAAATAAAAATAAAAAAATCTGTAGATCAATACGAATGTAGGCATGTTAGAATTAAGTTCGAAAGTATGAAGTGTTAACGTTATTAGAATTCTATTTGTCGTTGGTGGTAATGTTGCTTTTGTCAAGTTGTCAACATTGTTGTTATTGTTATTGCTATTGTTGTCGTTGTTGTTCAGTCAGCGTTAAAAGGGAACTCCGTCGTTCTTTTGATGTTCGCCGATTTCAATAAAACTTTGAACATGTGTTCTTGTCGGTGCCATGGTGATATGTGCCAAATTATACAACGATAAGTCATTTAGTTTTTTTTATAACGTGAGTTAAATTTGTAGCTGATTTTGGAATCGCTTGTAAACGCCGGCCACCGTGTGTATGTGACGTCAGGGCCTAATCTTTTTCAAAAACCGCGCCTTTCCCAGCAGACAGATGCAGCGCGCGCTTTGTTCTACGAGGCGATGACAACGCGAGCACAGTTCAGTTTTGGCAGCTGCATACTGCGTGTCAGTCATCGTTGACATCGGGTCTTACAATATCGAGCAACAAGGAAATCGATTCGAGGCATGTCATATGCTTCACGCGCCGGTGGGTCGCAAGCAAAAAGCGATGCTTCCGCGCTCAGATAGCAGCTGCAATCATCGTTGAACTTGTCACTAATAAGTTCAGACGAGCTAGCACAGCTTGATTCCGGGTCGGATTACATCGCCAACTTGCTTTTCGCGCTATGTTTACACTCTGACTACCCGTGGCGAAATGCAGCGGATCTCGTGACGTCATCGGCGATGGATCTTGTGACGTCAACCGATACCCACCATGGACGATGGAGCAGCTCTCGGTTTTGGTTTCCGTTTCCACTCGCCGTTTATTGTCTAATTGAATTTTTGACGAGTGCCTGGGCAAAATGAGCCATGCATCCTAGCTTTTTACAGGACTGTCAATACTATTTGAAAGCAGCATTATATGAATATGGTCGAAAATGCAGCGGAGTTCCCCTTTAAGCGCTAAAATTCCCGTTTTCACCCTTGCTAACTCCGAGTACAAAAATTATGACGCACTCCTTATATTTCACATTAGGTAACTTTACTACATGGCACTTCCGATTACAGCAAAAACAACGTTATATATTTGAATAGGACGTTCCGTGTACATTACATCGAGCCCTTCAATTGCGTGGCAGTCACCTTTTTCCTTTATTAAATGCACAGCATTATAATGCTGCTCCCCCTTCCAACCTTTTAATTATTATTATTATTATTATTATTATTATTATTATTTACTTCAGATAACGCCCCACTCCTTCATTTGGAGCACACTGTGCACATGGCATTACGGGAAGTTAAGGATATTTCACTTTCGTCTTTGCTGACAGATTTGATCGAAACAACAGCGACGGAGCGTACAGGAGGGAGGTGTGGTTTATAAAACTAGTCTACAGGGCGTCTACGGAAGTTTTGAATTTATTTGGAGCCCACCGTGCATGCGACCTACATTTCAGAAGGCCAGACGGAGCCATGGACGGCGTGAATCTCACGGGCTCCAGTAACGGTCAGGGGGAGGAGGGTGAAGTGAGAAAAAAGTGTGTTGCGAGCGGGCGGGGGAGCCAACAGCTGCGGCCGCTGCGGCGAGCAGGCTGCGGTTGAGAGAGAGTGACGTCAGCGCGCACCTGCCAGGGAAGCACGTGAGGAGAGCGTGACGTCAACGCGCAGCTTCGGTGTTACCTACTTGGCACCGCTCCAACACCTGCGGCGAGGGGAACGCGTTGTGGCGCGTTCGTATGGACGCACGTACGTGCGGAGTTAGAGACGTGAGTCAAAGAGATGCTTCGCATTTAAAATGCGAACGCTGCAACAAACTTCAACGCGCAGATGGAACCGTTTCAACACGCGCTATGCGCTTACGTTTACACGCTCGCATAACGATGACGATGGAACATTGCGTGCGAGCATGCCTTCATGCCGTTGATGCTTCGTTATACCGTCGATTCAAGTCGCCAAGCGGAATGAGATTGAAACACATGGGTTATGCGACGAACTATGCTAGGGGGTTCAAGAACACCAGAGTTTAGAAAGAGCGCGCAAGAGAGGGAGAGACAAGGTGACCATACTCAAGTAGACACGCAATTGACATGTGTTACAAGCTGCTCAAAAAGTTTATTTTAAAATAAACTTGGTATATAGTTGCTTGAATGTATGGGGTTAAACTATATAATCCTTGTACTTTATTTTTAGGAAATTAGTTGTATCAAGAAATATTTAGAAATACTGTATGCGCATGTCACCGATATTTGTAGTACTGTATTATACACTGTGGAAGTCGGGTCACAGCTAACAGTTTGAGTAAATGAACGAGTATTCATCACCTTGCGACGGCTCAGGGAAAGTTTATGGGGTGAATGAATGAATGCGTGAATGAATGAACATCTGCGTTTATTTTTCTTTTCTTTTTTTTTTTTTTGCTTTTAAAGTCCGGTCTAGAAAGCCACAATATGGAGATACAGTGACATCATCGAACCCGCCATTTCGTTGAGCGGCCAGCGTATTGAAAAGCTGTGTTTCTTTCCTCTCCGACCTGGCTGCACAGCCAGAGGCACAGTGAAAGCCGCGAATCGTGGAACACAAGGACGTATGCGTTGGCGAGCTGGAAAAATGAGGAGTGAAAAGTAGACCGGGCAAGACGGTGGTTCTGCCCTGCTCCAAACTGGCCGAGCATAGGCTGCGCCTAGGTCAGTCCGATGTCATCGATTCGACCTCTGCTTTCCACCAGGATGCAAGCGGAAGATGATACCCTGCTGAGTAGCGGGCCAGAAAAGTGATTCAGACCGACCTGTCAGCTTTTCTCTCATAATAAACCTACCTCTCTTCTGCAGTGCCACTGCCTCGCGCAACAACGGTTGAACAACCTCAGTGTGCCACTATCGCCGACTACGCCGCCAAGCGGTACCTGCTGCTCCCTGGTAGCCACTACACCCAGGTTCTTAGAGCGTCCGAAACTACCTTGGAGACACTGGACGGGATGGCTGGGCTACATCTCGTACAATGGAGGCTGCACCCACCTACCCTTCCTCAAGACGGCACGAGAGCTAAGCTTCAAACCATATTGATTTATGAACACAGTTGACTATCTAAAAAATATAACGCATTATGCTGATACAATGACAGTACAAACAAAAAAAGGGGGGAGAGGGGGACCTCTTACACAAAGCAGTGATCTTCTAAGCGGGAAATCCCGCACGCGTTGGCAGCAAAACCAACCAGATATGCAATATCGAAAAAGACAGTACAGTCAATTTGAGGTTTCACGAGCCAAAACCACGATTTGATTACGAGGCACGCTGAAGTGGAGGGTGTCGATAATTTTGACCATCCTTAACGTGCGCTGACGTGGGACGGCATTTCTCCTGAAAAAATTCGGCCACCACAGATCGAACTCGCGACATTCGAGCCAGAAATCGAGCACCGCTATACAGTAATCCTGTCATCAAGAAACCAACAAAATTAAAATCAAACTCACGCACACCTTACTACATTACAAATTGCATTTCGTGTGGATTCATCTATGTTCCTAAATAAACATGGTTTGGCGCTCAGCATTTGTGCTGTCTACGTCTCAGTCTTTTTTGTCTCAGCTCTCTGTGCGCTACTCATCTGACGTCATACCCTGCCCCTTTCCAGCTTTTTCCGCCCCATCATTCCCTTCACGAAAGACGCTGTGCTTCCCCGTCGTCACGATGCTGACTACGCGACTCTAATGCCGCCCTATACATCGCCTGCGGCGCTTGTTCTACTGCTCCTGTCAGTTTTTTTTTTTTTTCTTCATCCTTATCTTTCCTTTCCTGTGCGATCCAGCTTCCCCCGCATGGGTTTATTCACGTCCTCCCAGCCCCGTATACCCCACCCTAACTTCTTTTCTACCTTTCTTCTAATTGTCCCCCAAGTGCCGCAGTTGTGAATCCCTCACCGGAGAGACGGTAACTGCGTTACTTACTCCCCACTCTGCTCCTTAATTCTTCCACCTCAACATTTCTCTCATACGGCAGAGGTGTTCTCACCCAGAGACAATTACCGCTCCCAACAACACTTTTTCCCCAGTTCTACTACCAAGAATCGCATACCTACATCATTGGGCTACAGCACCAGCGCGCTTTATTTAGCTCAACCATTTTTCTTTCTTTCAATAATAGACTGCTTATTTAACGCGGTGACAATAATTACGCAGCATATGGATTTCCCGTATACGAAGCCGGCTGCCTTGCGGGTCATTTTTTTACAGCGATCGCGCGCTAACAGTACGCTATTTTCGTGCTCTTTAAGTGGCAGTAAAGCTAAATCGACAAGATAAGTTTTGCCCGATAATAAAAAAAATATAAATGAGGGTTCTCGAACTAATGAGAGTCTTTCGAGAACATAGGCACCCTATAGGTTACGGAAAGACTCGCGAAATGACGAAAGCTGTTTGCGGAACACGGGGCGCATTACTTCAGCACAAACTACTCTCGAGTGAGCACAGCATCTCATTTGATTTATAATAATAATATTAATATTATAAAAAATTTCACTGTAGTAATAATAATAATTCTTTAGCATACGCCTATAAAACTTTATTTTGTCTTTTTTTTCTTGTGTGTTATATATGTTGTACCCACCCCCTCTGTAATGCCCTACGGGCCCTGAGGGTATTCTAATAAATAAAAATAAATAAAAACTGAGTACACACGCCTCTAGCATCGCATCTACATCCAAACACGGCGAACACGTCCGCAATTCAATCCTTGGACCTCCGAGTCAGCGATGTACTAGGACAAAAAAAAAAGGGGGGGGGGGGGGGGGGGGCACTATACAACGGGCCGCCTGCAAAAAAAAAAAAAGCGCAAGAGCCGTCCGTCTACCGAGCAGCAGCGGTGACTCTCGTTCAGGCAAAACGTAACTCGCTAGTTAATGGAGGGGCACAACTACTCACTGAAAACAATGAAAGCCGACGACAGCGTCACTCTCAGCGTGAAGGCTATAAACGTGACCACGCCGATACGGTATAGGCTCGAACAATGGTCGGCGCCGCAGGCACGGCCGTCCCTGTCGTTGTACGGCACACACGTCAATCCGTGCTGTTTTCGTTCACTAACAAGAGCGACTATACCATACTACGTCGTCACTTGCCAGACAAAAGCCAGTGACACGGTGACGACAACAACGATGTTGCAACAGGACCCGGTCTACTCGTTAACAAGCGCCGACAACCGATTGGGAAGGATCCGAACGCCAGGTCACGCTTTCAAACCACGGGCCCACGGCCGCTGCTGCTGCAACTGAGCAGTTTTTCTAGAGGGGCGAAGCTCCCTAAGCCGTGGATCGTGCGTCCCCGATGTATGTAGTAGTAGTAGTAGTAGTAGTAGTAGTAGTAGTAGTAGTAGTAGTAGTAGTAGTAGTAAGCCACCTCTCGTTTAGTCATTGGATTGCCCGCTGGATGGCGGTGCTAGTGTATTGACGAATTTATAATGAAAAGATGCAAGATGGCGGTACTTGGAGAGTTCACTAGACGGACGGACAGACAAACAGCAGAAAGGCAGACGGACGGTCACACGGACATGGACGGACAGACGGACGCACGAACGGACTGACTGACGGACGATTCGCCCCACTCATCATCATTCACTCCGTGGATATTTTTTTTCTATAAAAAAAACTATATTTTTGAGGAGTCATGAAATTTTCTAGATATGGCGAGAACTGGCGAGACCTTATCGGTGGCATTGGCGCCAACACAAATGAATCGTAGAACTTAAAAAGAAAATTAGTAACTAGTAAAGTCTCCCTAAAGTCGTGTGATATTCGAGTGGATGTGCGCGAGCAGTGGGTGTATATACCGCAACAGGCATCATCATTTGAATTCATCAAACGACATCGTCGTCTAATCAAAGATTGGCCGATCGCCTCCGCGATCAGCCAATCTTTGGAAAAACATGATGCGGAAAACACTTGATGCGCAGGAATCTACCAGGCGGAGGTCAGCGCAATCGACCTAGAAGGAAAAGTGAGAACAAAAAATCGCGTAGCTTCTTGCAGCGAAGGCGCAATACTGTATACAGACTGCGCAGCTGATTGGCACCTGTACAAGTTCGCCAACTTTCCTCGAGCAAAAAAAAAAAAAGGCCCTCTGGAGCTGAGGTGGAGGAGGTGATGCTGGCAGAGGGGTGTGTGAAAGAGATGAAAATACAGGTCATGTTAATTCTTTGGCATGTATTGTCAATTAACGTGACATTTCTTTCCCTGAGAGAAATAGCATTTATGTGCAAATTAACAACACCTGCAGCAATCCCACTAGTCTGAAAGCTGGCATAAAAATAACAGTTACTGGAATCACGCTCGTACTGAATGTAAGGGAAGTTTCGGTTGCAGCTCTGAATGGCCTACACTGAGAAGAAGTCGGCACGCACTTTGTATAACAAGTCTACTGCTTGTCTGAACCCGCCAGGCATGTGACACTAGACACAAACGAACGTTAAAAACTCACAAAAAACACAGAATATTCATTACAAATACACGCGCCAATAATACCAACGGTCACTGCACCTGAAAGCACCATAAAAACAGGTTGACAAGTAGCGCAAGAGTTTCGGTTACTGGCAATAAATGTTGTCAATCACCAAAGCAATCACGGTAATGATTGTTGAACCAACACTTGCAAAACGCCTCAGTAAATTAAAAAACTTCGACATAATGACAAAAAAAAAAGTGAGAAGCAAAAAAACTGCCAACAGCGGCCGGTCTTTTGTGCGAATCGGCAAGCGGCCCGTTGTCTAAAAGTCCATCTGGGCCCTTCTAAAGCCGGACAGGCGGCAACTTGGTTTTTGCTGTCTTTTATTGAGTTTAGTAATTTTTGGCAGATGACATTGCACACCAGCTTAAACAACACGCGCACGAAAGGACGAAACAAGCGCTTGGTCGTCCCTTTGTATGCGTGTTCGGTCTTTAACCTGCAGTGTGCGCTGCCATAAGCCGTAACGTCTTATAGCAACTAGCCCACAAGTATGCTTTCTACAAATTTTCCTTTTGTAGCTTTGTCCAAACCTTTGCTCTCTCTTCTGTTCACCTTTTCCCCTTCTGTTAATTTCTATTTTTATTCATTTCTATCTGTATCCTATTCTCTCTCACTCCATTTCTGTCTCTCTGCAAATTTCTCTCTCTTTCTCCTTCTCGTTCTTTGTACGCCACGCTTTACGCACTCTCTCCTCCTCTTTTATTTACCTCCTCACCATAATCCTCGCGATCACTTTCCTTTCCCATCCCCTTGCTACACTACTACGCCTTCGTATCGAGGATGCGCGCATTCGAGTCCCGTCACGTGAAGAAGGTTTTCAGTCAATAATTTCTTTCTTTTTTTCTTTCTTTACTAGTTGTCTCACACACGAAAGTTATTACAGGCCACGCCTGAAAAATCGGCGGACGTGCGAAAAATCGCCTGCATAAGGATTCGGAGAAAATTCGTGAGACTGGGGTCTGTGGTAGGTGCTGACACTCCTTGTGAAGTTGTTTCCGCCGCGTGGCTCACGTGTCTCCCACACAAGCCGCTTTTAGGAGTCGCAACTATTGAGCGGTAGGTGGCGTTGTGCTCGTCTATCACGACCACCACCACCATCATCATCATCATGGTTGTTAGAACGGTAGCGCCGGCGGTGACGCCTGGCGGAAAGCCTGGGTGGCGGCACGCGAGAAAGAAGCGGCTCTCTTTGGCGGGTGGCGGTTGGAGCGAACCATAGATTTTCATACAATAATACCTAGAGAGGAATCTGGCGCTGCGATCGTGCACCCCCATGAGAATTATGGGAAGTACAGGCTTCGGATTCGATAGGGTTAGCTAACGAACTGCCTACACATCTTTTTCTACAGTTTCAGTTTCGTTCTTCCCGCAGCGCGGGTAGTGGGGTGCGGGGAAAACGCTGAAGCAGTGTCTTTGTTGTTCGAAGAGGCTAAAGACAATTAGGTCTCTAGATTTTATGCGACGTTGGAGCTCTACGAGTCGTATTTGACAGTTTAAACGAAGCATCGTCCAGTCACCGCTGCGCATAGATGTAGTGTCTCATGCCAGTGCAGGATATTCCATCGAGTTCACGTTTTTTCACGAACACGCCTTGCCTAAACTCACTCGAAATGACTGTACAACGACGGTGAAGCTAAGCAGACGCACCGTCATGCTCTTCTGACTCGACTTCAGAACAAAATAAGAGGTGCGTTGGGGGCAGATCACTCGGACAACGCAGCTGACATCGCAGTGTTTCTCACTTGATAGTACACTGTTACTTTCATAAGTAGAAAATACATACTTTCGAGTGAAAGTGAAAAGCAAGTTTGCTGTCAAGTTCTGTAAAAATATTTCTTCAATTCCTGATGCCAAATTTGGAACGCAATGGCAAAGCGATGCGCACTATGGTGGTTAAATATTTGTTCAGGCTTCACTTCTTTTTCTCATAGTTACAGAAATATTTTTGCGATAAAGTTTACGTACAAGAGAATGAAGCAAGTTTCGAATAGATATAATTTCGTATCACCGTCTTATACTCGGCAAACAAGCGTTGCGAATCGCAAAAACGTAATTCATCTAAAGCAGATACGAAGCCTCTACTTCCCCATCATTCCCGCGTAGACACTAGCGCCAATTTCCCCTCTAGTTATTATTGCATGAAACTTTACGGCGCGAACGGTTGTCTTTAGCGGTGGGTCTGCGGTAGACGGCACCGCGGGCCATCTGCCATGGGCCTTCGTGGTAAGTCGAGCGTTGACGAAGCCGCCTTGTGTGTGTTCTCGTGTCTGTTATGTTTTTGAGTGTTGTCTAATTTTGTGTAAGGTTGTTTTAGCGTATTGATCACGGATAATGATGTATATTAATTCGACTGGCGATATCGTCGATCTAAAACAGTTAAATAAATTAGTGTTGGTTTGGTTCGTTCCGACCACGTCTGCTGTGTCCGTTCACTCCAAGAGCGTGGCACTGCAGACCCCGCAGGTCTCAAAGTATTATCACGCGCCAAACTGATTTCTGGAATGTATACCGTTCGCGTTACCGGTGCGTTACCGTTTGCGTTACCAACTCATAGCAAGTTGTCATTCTTTAAGACATCAAACGCACGGTGAAGTGTCTAGTCTTGGAGCTCATCGCGGATTAAAAAGTTAAAAAACATTGATCTCCCATACGAGATCAATGTTTGCACCGAACCCACGCCAACATATACACGGCCTCCACTGATCGCTCAAAGAATCGCCAGGCTACAGCGATTCCCTCGCTCAATATCCGGTGAGAAGTCATAAGCCACTAAGAACTCGATATGTTTAGACTCTTAAGTCATCAGACGACCCACCATCATATTTTCGGTCGTAGTGTTCTCCTCCATACTGTCGCCATCTATACTTGCCCTGTAGTTTTTCAAGACCATCAGACTCGCTGTCATGATCATCCGTGACGCGATTTAACCGCTTCCTCAAACACAACCATCTTTCTCGCATACCGTCGCTGAGTCAAGACGCGTGAAGGACTGAACGATGAGTGCCGCAGGCCCGTTTGCGATAGCCAGTTATGTCTGCCGTAAAGACGACTCGAATGCGACAAGTAACATGCGACTATATATCCGACAAAAAAAAAAAACGAAAATCATTGCGCAGCAAGTGGGACTAAAAAACGAAGTTCTGAAGCGCGTCTATACCGACGGATGCAGTATACGTCCTTCGATTTGCATATGCAAATAGCCGTTACACTCCTCTCTGTACACATGTAAATAGTCCCTCGTACCATCTCCATCTCTCCGTGTCCTTTACTTCTCCCACGTCCGCTGATGGCCATCGTTCAGGCGTCAGCCGCTCGAGCTAGACAATTACATGCCGCTTACTGATTTCCTTCTTCCTCCTCTCCCCTCCTTTTGTATACTTTTGCTCAAGTAAACAACTACTTAATAAATTAGGAACTAAACAAAACGTATTTTCCGCGTGGCGGCAGCGCGAACGAGGCATTGCGACGTCCACCGCATAAACACTACGCTTCAACAATCGACGGTGGAACGTGTGCACGTGATGTAGAAGCGTGTATCCATTGTCCGCAAGAGTCACCGCACTCGGAGGAGGAGGAGGGAAAACCTTCTCCCCGAGTGCTTCGACGGAGAGAGTACCATTCGTGCGACGCTATCGTATCGCAAGAACCGGCTCAGCACAGAAGACGTAGCGCGGCCGACAACAAAAAAATCGAAGAAAAAGGCACACTCATCGAACGAACGACTCTCGATGATCCAATTATACGCCGATCAGGGGGGACACGCCCGGCGAAAAGCCATCGTATGAGGCGTGCCATAGAAGAAAAAAAAAAGGCAACACTTTTCCATCCGTTGCGTTTTTTTTTTTTTTCTTCGCGTGTACTTGTTTCAGCAAGTAACCTCTTCGGCACAACGAAGTGGGGATCATTTGGGCGCCAAACACAATATGAAAAGCGAAGAAATTAAGCCTGCCGCTACTAATGCAGAACGCCTCCTCCCCTAAAAAAAAAAAAAAAGAGGGAGCCACCCTATCAATAGGAGGTACTGTTGCCATGGGCAACTCTACACCAGTATAGAGGCCCAGTGCGAGAGAAAATAGGACAGGGATAGAGTTAAGCTGGGGTTTTAGGGCCACACGATCGACCGTGGCCGCTGTACCAAAAAGATAACAAAAAAAGCTGCAAGTGCAGCAGAGCCACACTTGTACAACATAGCCGGACGTGCAGGAACAAGTTCACAGCTATTAGGAGCAACGCCGCAACGATCTGTCACTCACGTCGCAATCGTCCGCAGCGATAACCTCGAAGTTGGTCGAAATCACGTCAAGCGACAAATCTCCGGACGGTAGATCCGTGCTACAAGGTCAGCGGCGCTAACGTGGAGGTTATGTGGACGTTATGTGGAGCTTTCGAAGCGGTTGCATCACTGACGCTGCAATTACCTAAAACGGCCCTGGTTACCTCAACGAAGACAAGCGAGCAGGAAGCAGCTTCGACGTCGACATAGACATACAGGTATATATATATATATATATATATATATATATATATATATATATATATATATATATATATATATATATATATATATATATATACCCAACGCCCCATCCGAAAGGGCAGGTACATAAAAGGCGGGAGCCTCCTCTTGTAATGACGTCAACAGGGCGTGGCTGTTGTACCGTGTCTATAAATAGCCTACACAGCACCTACAGGTTTCTAAAGGCGGTATATATAGCGACAGCACACGAGAGTCAAGCCCCGATTCAAGCTTTTTATTCTACGTCGAAAAAAACAAACAAAAGCGTAAGCAAAGAAGTAATTTCAACCCCACTTCAAACCAGCCAAAAAACGACAAGACCAGCAAATGGGGTGCAAGGGCGGGAGGAAGAGGTTTGAGCGCAATCAACGACGGTCCCATCTGCTCTCCACTCCAGTGAGACAAGGCGCGCTGAAGGAATGCGTTGAGCAAGACATCGGCTGCGCTTCAGTTTACTTACACTGTGTACAGATAACGCTGTCCCTCTTAATTTCCGTGGCTCTGCGCAACCCGCAAACTAGTTGCTACAGGGGCTCGCCTTCCAACATGTGTCCCAACTCTGGACACGCCATTATAAGCCGTTCGTGCTCTCTGTTTTCTCAGAAAGCCGAAGGCGACTTAACGTTCAGCGATCGAGGTTATACATTCGTTATCTCACGCTTTTTCAAGAGAAGGCAAGTCCAAAAGGACGCACGAACGTGTGCCTAAGACGTAAAGAATAAGAAAAAACAAGAGCGATGTTCGCTGCCTCAAATCCAGACGGAAGAACAGACGCTTACTAAAACAACAAGCTAAAATGAGTACGTAGAAAGAAACGCGCCACGTAAGAACCGGAAAGCAAAGCAGAATAAAAACAGAGAGAAAGGCGTACGGACAGCCGAAAAAAAAAAAAAACGGAAAGACGACGAAAGATTTGAGGCGGCTAGCGCAGCCGCTTTCCACTTGCTATATACTGGGAGAACACGGTCAATGAGCCTTTTAGATAAGTGGATGAAAGCGAACACATTTAACCAGGCCAAGCGAAGACTTACCCTTGACGAAGACTTCACAAATAAGGCATTTAAAAACAACACTAGACGAATATAGAAAGAGTAAGAAGAAGGATAAGGTGAAGAGAAGCCGGGGGCAATGTAGAAAGCCACGAGAAAAAAAGAAAGAAAGAAAAAGAAACATTGCTTGCTCATCTAGCGAAAGGCCTACTTTGCAGAGCAGCGCTTACTGCCTGCGGAGACCACTCATGGAACGGCCGTGCACCGACACACACTTATGTGTCAGTGTACGGCCGTTCCATTGCATTCCGACAAAGCAGAAGCTATAGCTTCTGCCTTGCCTTCCCGATCACCGCGCACTCAATCGCGCCCAACAGAAAAAAAAAAAGCGCCGAGTAGATACCTCGACGAACAACTATAGGCACGTAAGCACGGAAGCAGCAGCAAGAACAAAATCACTGTACCGGCAAAGCGGCCGGCCGGCCAGCCACACCTTGCAGCGAGTCATTGATTGATATGTGGGGTTTAACGTCCCAAAATCACCATATGATTATGAGAGACGCCGTAGTGGAGGGCTCCGGAAATTTCGACCACCTGGGGTTCTTTAACGTGCGCCCGTTGCAGCGAGTCGGTAACAATAAGAAAAGAATGCGCTCGGCTACGCACGACACTGGGACAGAGCGAGTGGGGCCAAACCAAGCCAAGCCAAGCTAAACCAAGCGCGCAGAGTGTGGTGTCTGCCCGAAAGCAGTCTTTCTCGTCCAACCTCCTTCCTCGATGCTTGCTCTCGGCTCAACGCGATGCTTTTAGGGATCGACGCTCGCACGGAGGAGAAAATGACGCCGGTCGCAAAAAAGGCGTGCCACAGACACTCTCGGGTGTACGCGATAGTGTACGCGCGCCCGCAAGAGGGCATCCTTTTCACCGTTGTTTATTTGTATTATTATTTGTTGGGCGATGCGGCACAACGCAAGCAATGTACAAGATTAACCCGGGCTCAACACGACAGCCGCGCGTCGACCCATTTGCGGCGACAACGCAATCAGAGAGAGAGAGAGAGAGAGAGAGAGAGAGAGAGCAGTTCCTGCCTCTACGTGAGGGCAGAAGTGGGGGAGGGGAAGTAAAGTCACGCTTGACCTTTAGCGGTCAGGTCAAAACCACTTTCAGGTCAAATGTGTTCACCCCGTAAAAAACAAAGAATACACCTTTTCTTTTTCTTTTGTGACAACGGCGCTGTTCCAAGTTCAAATGTCACGCAGGTCAGGTGACCAGAGGAGGGAGTAGATTAAATGATGATCCCGTTTAAAATGATGATGATGATGGTGATGATGATGATGATGATGGAATTGAGATCCGACTGTTTTCGGGCGTGGCCGTTGTACCGTGTCTATAAATAGCCTACACAGCACCTATATGTTTCTAAAGGCGGTATATATAGCGGCAGCACACGAGAGTCAAGCCCCAATTCAAGCTTTTTATTCTACGTCGAAAAAAACAAACAAAAGCGTAAGCAAAGAAGTAATTTCAACCCCACTTCAAACCAGCCAAAAAACGACAAGACCAGCAAATGGGGTGCAAGGGCGGGAGGAAGAGGTTTGAGCGCAATCAACGACGGTCCCATCTGCTCTCCACTCCAGTGAGACAAGGCGCGCTGAAGGAATGCGTTGAGCAAGACATCGGCTGCGCTTCAGTTTACTTACACTGTGTACAGATAACGCTGTCCCTCTTAATTTCCGTGGCTCTGCGCAACCCGCAAACTAGTTGCTACAGGGGCTCGCCTTCCAACATGTGTCCCAACTCTGGACACGCCATTATAAGCCGTTGGTGCTCTCTGTTTTCTCAGAAAAGCCGAAGGCGACTTAACGTTCAGCGATCGAGGTTATACATTCGTTATCTCACGCTTTTTCAAGAGAAGGCAAGTCCAAAAGGACGCACGAACGTGTGCCTAAGACGTAAAGAAATAAGAAAAAACAAGAGCGATGTTCGCTGCCTCAAATCCAGACGGAAGAACAGACGCTTACTAAAACAACAAGCTAAAATGAGTACGCAGAAAGAAACGCACCACGTAAGAACCGGAAGGCAAAGCAGAATGAAAACAGAGAGAAAGGCGTACGGACAGCCGAAAAAAAAAAAAAAACGGAAAGACGACGAAAGATTTGAGGCGGCTAGCGCAGCCGCTTTCCACTTGCTATATACTGGGAGAACACGGTCAATGAGCCTTTTAGATAAGTGGATGAAAGCGAACACATTTAACCAGGCCAAGCGAAGACTTACCCTTGACGAAGACTTCACAAATAAGGCATTTAAAAACAACACTAGACGAATATAGAAAGAGTAAGAAGAAGGATAAGGTGAAGAGAAGCCGGGGGCAATGTAGAAAGCCACGAGAAAAAAGAAAGAAATAAAAAGAAACATTGCTCGCTCATCTAGCGAAAGGCCTACTTTGCAGAGCAGCGCTTAACTGCCTGCGGAGACCACTCATGGAACGGCCGTGCACCGACACACACTTATGTGTCAGTGTACGGCCGTTTCATTGCATTCCGACCAAAGCAGAAGCTATAGCTTCTGCCTTGCCTTCCCGATCACCGCGCACTCAATCGCGCCCAACAGAAAAAAAAAAGCGCCGAGTAGATACCTCGACGAACAACTATAGGCACGTAAGCACGGAAGCAGCAGCAAGAACAAAATCACTGTACCGGCAAAGCGGCCGGCCGGCCAGCCACACCTTGCAGCGAGTCATTGATTGATATGTGGGGTTTAACGTCCCAAAATCACCATATGATTATGAGAGACGCCGTAGTGGAGGGCTCCGGAAATTTCGACCACCTGGGGTTCTTTAACGTGCGCCCGTTGCAGCGAGTCGGTAACAATAAGAAAAGAATGCGCTCGGCTACGCACGACACTGGGACAGAGCGAGTGGGGCCAAACCAAGCCAAGCCAAGCTAAACCAAGCGCGCAGAGTGTGGTGTCTGCCCGAAAGCAGTCTTTCTCGTCCAACCTCCTTCCTCGATGCTTGCTCTCGGCTCAACGCGATGCTTTTAGGGATCGACGCTCGCACGGAGGAGAAAATGACGCCGGTCGCAAAAAAGGCGTGCCACAGACACTCTCGGGTGTACGCGATAGTGTACGCGCGCCCGCAAGAGGGCATCCTTTTCACCGTTGTTTATTTGTATTATTATTTGTTGGGCGATGCGGCACAACGCAAGCAATGTACAAGATTAACCCCGGGCTCAACACGACAGCCGCGCGTCGACCCATTTGCGGCGACAACGCAATCAGAGAGAGAGAGAGAGAGAGAGAGAGAGAGAGAGCAGTTCCTGCCTCTACGTGAGGGCAGAAGTGGGGGAGGGGAAGTAAAGTCACGCTTGACCTTTAGCGGTCAGGTCAAAACCACTTTCAGGTCAAATGTGTTCACCCCGTAAAAAACAAAGAATACACCTTTTCTTTTTCTTTTGTGACAACGGCGCTGTTCCAAGTTCAAATGTCACGCAGGTCAGGTGACCAGAGGAGGGAGTAGATTAAATGATGATCCCGTTTAAAATGATGATGATGATGGTGATGATGATGATGATGATGGAATTGAGATCCGACTGTTTTCACGGCGTGGAACTGGCCGTGTGTACTTAAAGTGACACTAAAGTTATGCAATTAATCGGTTTAAATTGATAAATTTTATTCGGAGAACCATATAATGTCATTGTCACATCCTAATTAAAAGAGGAAAAAATCAAGATCGAAGTATCCTTATAAAATTTCGCGCCGAAATATCCGTACGTGACGTCACAAATTTCAAAGTATTTTTCAAATTTCGGCAACATTATTTAATCGAAATTTCCTGAAATTAGGTTAGTTGATTCTATAAGCTGCCCTCGGAGCACGGTATAGTTAATATTTTACTGACTAGTAACTAATGTAGGACCAAGTGTACGGCGCGGAAATTACAGGGTGGTGTCGCCGCTCGCATTTTCATTTTCTTTTAGGGCATTTTCTCGCTTACCCAGTGCCTTTTCGCAACTATCGTGGTGTTTTTAGTATCGTAAGAGTAATTTACTGATAGCAGAAAAATATATTTGCTATTTACTACCCCTTCAATGATCAGCGGGAATGCGGATTTCGTTTCTGAACCTGGGACAATTTGCTTGAAGCAATCACTTTTCTTTTTCGATGTAACATGCACAAAGAAATAGCCGACACCTATCGGCAACAAATGAATGTCAGCCGTGACATGACACGAGCGGTCAGTTCATCTGCCTATACGTTATCCGACGTATCTCAATGTCGCCGGAATCGATACGCTCTCTTTTTGAAACGTAGTGGAAAATAAACCAGAAGGCTTCACAAAGTTGCACCCTAATAAAGAAAAGGCTGCATTTCAATACTGCAGACAGCGCCTGAGTAACGGATGGCGGTACAAGTAAAAGTCTGAATCCAATCCACTAGACAGTTGAGCATTCCCAGCGCAATACTTTTCCATGCCTATCTGTAGGCCTCAGCAGTAAAAAAAAAAACGTATTTGTCAGAGGACTAAACTTTGCAGCTTTTTACGGGGGCGAAATGCTATGCCGTTTCGGCGTTGCATACATTCTTCGCCTTTGCTGCAGGTGCCAAGCAACGACGGTTTCTGCTCCCACACGGCGACTGGCCTCGCGCGTGTTTACGACCAGCGAACTCATTCGTATAGCGGTGCCGAGATTGCTGGCATTCCGCGACCAGACGCGGCAGACGTAAACTCAATTACTCCCAACCCCGTTCTCACCTCACCCCGGCCTCGCACCGAACGACGCCATGGTACCCCGTTCGATCTGATGCCTGCGATGTCACCGTAGCCCGCTGCCATTTTTCGCAACAACACGACGCGCTCACTTGTTCCCACAAACATCACGTGCACTAAACAGGAAAAAGAGGCACGACACTATAGCACAGCAAAGTATACGCGTTATACATACATACATACATACATACATGCATGCATGCACACATACATACATACATACATACATACATACATACATACATACATACATACATACATACATACATACATACATACATACATACATACATACATACATACATACATACATACATAGGTACGTACGTACATACATACATACGTGCGTCCGTGCATATGTATTTACTCATGTATGTATGCATGTATGCATGCATGTATACATGTATACATGCATGCATGTATACATACATGCGTGCATGTATTCGGTATACAATTCGGTATACATGCAAGTATACAATTCGGTATACATGCATGCATGTATGCATGTATGTATGTATTTGAGTGTCCGTATAACGTGCACGTGTATATACGCACACGATTGGCTACTTCGGCAGATCACGCATTGAGGTAGCACACAAGACAAAAGTGCTTGCGAGAAGGTCTGTGGGACGCCTGTACACACAATAAGTTCATTTATGGAAGCGCATATTCAAATTGAGGCTATCGGGCAGACATCGATCGGTACAAGTCCGCGCCTATATTGTGTGCGTCCTTTTCTGAAGTCTCTGAATTTGTCGCTCGTGCTTATTAAGATAAAAAAAAAGTAAAGTGTGCCTCTAGTGCACGTGCACACGCGCAAGATGGAGCACCAGCCATCAATTACTACAAGAACAGGGAAATTACTGTCCTCCTCCAATACAGAGCAATGGCTTACGCGCACACGTTGGTGCGGAGATCGCCTCACCTGCCGCCTCCGGTTCAAGCAGCCGCCCAACTCGTTATTATTTAGACGAATTGGGTAATTAAACGCACCCTCGGAGAAAACGAAATAATGCCGACAGACCGAATATCAGTGGTTTCAAGCAATAAGATGCCGTCCGCTAAACACCCTGAGCCACCACATATCTGCAAAATCACCAACGATCCAGCTCCACACAGTCCAACACGTTCTCCTCCTCTCGCACCTTCTCGAATTCGCCCTCTCCCTCATTTCTCTTTTTGCCAATCCAGGACGGAAATCGCTCAGGCCGCTGCCCAGCCACTTATAGAGCGGCAACGGCAGACAACGCATCGCTGCCTGTACTTCCGCCACCCAGATGTAACGCATGATCCGCCCGGGCCGGAAGAGAGCCAACAGTGAGATGGAATACTATGGACACTCTGTGCAGAAAAAAAAAACAAACGCGGCATGTCCTCACAGCATACGAGGGTTAGTGTGTCATCTCATCTGACGCTATAAATAAGTGCGGCAGAACAAGCGTCAAAACAAGAAGAATATGACGAAACATCGTTGAACAGGAAATCTCGACGCTCCAGCGAGATTCTCTGTTCCAGCAATTTTTCATCACTACGCAGCCTCCATCTTCCGTATTTTGGAGCGCAACCCGCGGTGTACCACTGTACCTGGGAATGTCCACAACCACCGGTTTATACCGCCCTATTCCTTCACCCCGACATTCTCCATGGGAGACTGCGCTGACCAGCTCAAAGCCGCAGGAGCACGTGGTGTGGCGCGAGCCAATGGGGCCCCGAACTGAGGCCTCCACCTAAAAAGGGCCTATCCTTTCGGCATGCACGAATAAAAGTTTCTCTCTGTCTCTCTCACCCTTGAACTTATATCGTGTACGAGCGAAAAATGCGGCCGCTTCCACATAACGTTTTCCTTATTTATTTTCGTCCCTTATAGACACCTATCTAACTTCTACTTTTGCGGCTTTTCCAGTTCAGAAAAACTTTAATTCGGGATTCTTTTTTTTTAATCTCGCATAAAACAGTTGAAGTTCCGTGAACACATGTTTTCACACACCCCACCCCTTCAGGTTTCAGTTTTGCTATATTTTATTCACGACACGAAAAAAGTTGATAACATAATCAGTGAACCAAGTCACGTTGGGGGCAGTTCGCGTGCTCTCTGGTCGTTGCAGCATGCAGCGCAGCATAACGAATGGCCTGTCTGTCTCATCTTTTCTAGTCACATACATACCAAACTATGAGAGCGTGCCAATTTCACTGTATACACTCTACACAAGATAACGTTTCGTATGTTCAAATCTGGACGTAACGTTTCCCGGACAGACCTACGTTTGTCATCGTCTACGCGCATGGTGAATAGAGAAAGAATGCTAAACACAGCAACAAAGGCGTCTGACACAGAAACCTGTTCAATGCGTGACGGATGCAAATAGCGCGGCTTTGCAATCATGGACAATCGTATATACAATATACACCACATACAACTGCACCCATATAGAGGAGGCCGCCACCGCCGCAGTAGTAACTAATAGCGGAGGTAGTAGTGGTGGTGGTAGTAATCACGCAGATCATGTGATCAGAGGGGAGACAATAAAGAGATATGACTAAGAACGACACCGAGGCTTGGGCGCACGACCAGCGAGAGCGAAGAAAAGAAAGACGACGACAGAAAAAAAAATAAAAGAACGGCCGGCCCAGCAAACGGGCGATGTCTCTTGTCAAGTTCATTACAATGGCACAGTCGACAGGATTCGAACCTGCGCGGGGAAACGACAATCGACCGCAATGGATTTGGGCGTGTGACGACCACTGCATCGCAGCCAACGCCACCCTCCAGAAATATCTTTGTCGGCACCACAACACAAGTCGCAGTGTTGTAGAGAGAAATGACCGAGGCCGAGTCAGTTTCGTCCTCCAGAGACACTTCTAGCAGATCTTCAATCTACGTTGCAGTATGGTCCGTGCCGACCACCACGATGCAGCTACCACCGCTCAATGAAAATATCGGCAGTGGCGCGCCCTCACAGTCATGACCGAGTGCGGTGACGAAGAACGACACCGGGACATTGGCGCGCGGCCAGCAAAAGCGAGGCAGAAAAAGAAGAGGAAGACCAGATTTGCGAAGCTAGGTTTAAATTTAACCACAGAAAATGTTCTAAATTTTGGTGCCTCTGTTTTGGGAAATTGCCACAGAGATGCATTAGATGCGGTGTGTAATTTTATTCAAGACTCTAAACGTTTTTCAACATAAAGCCCACGTTAACAGGTACTCAAAAAAAAAAAACCGTGTCGAAAAGTAATTTTCAAATCTGGATAAATCTGTGACATACCAAATTAATCGGGTTTGGCAAAACCAGCTGTCTGGTCGGCTCCCAAAATCAAGTTATAGCTATTAGTGTACTTTCTTGTTGATTCTTTTTTCTCACTATCTAAATCTTTGGTTTCTTTCTTTTTTTTAACATACTGTCTTCACTATACAACTCCCCCCCCCCTTTTTTTTTTCGTTGTAAGCAATAATGCAGTTATCGTCCATATTAGACTATATGTTCTCTTGGCCAATCCCCCAGAGTGAGTATGAGCCATGGATTAGAGGCTACAAACAAACAAACAAAAAGCAGCAAGAGAACAGAACGATGTCAAAGGGACAACCCTTTGTCGTCGTTCTGTTCTCGCGCTATAACTATCATCATGTCATACCAACTAGCCCAAACCACCACACTACAAAGAGCAGCTGGCCCGGAGTACGGGCGTCCTCTCTTGTCTCGTTCATTACAAAAAAATTAATAAAACAAAAATATGATAATGTTCCGAGATAATCGCGATGATGTAAGGGTTCTCGCACATGTTTCGCCATCCCATGAATTAAACGGGATGACACTCGTAGTTCTTTATTTTTTTTATGGGTGTCTTCAGGACAGTGCCTTTCCAGCAGCCTCACTTCCAGTTCCTTCCTCGCTGCCCTTGTTGCCGAACGATCACAACACTTCGGCAAATGCCTGTCGAGAAAAAAAAAAGAGCACGTCCCGCCGGGCATCCTTCGTGACAAAATGTTTGGCGCCCCGTAATGCGGCGCGACAGCTCCGCCTACGCCCTAAGCGATATGCGTAGTACACCGGCAGCCGACAACTACGGCCGCCGCCACCCTTTTGTGATGCAAAGCAGGCAAAACCAGTTCCAAAGTGCGGAACCGTATGCTCCCGCATCGCAAGCACAAGTGCAAAAAGCCTTCGCCCTTTCCATAGACGTCCAGCTAGTAAAGGGGGCCGGCCAGGTTTGCAGGTATGGATGGTGTCATTTCTCCCGCAGAGCGCAGGAACGGGACTGCCTTTCTCCCTTTACACATGGCGCCTCCATGAACGGGCTTCACTGCAAAACAACGTTTCGCATTGTGAAGCCGCACTCGAACTTTGCAGGCGCGCCATCAACATTGGCGTAAGTTGCAAAAAGAGTCTTGTAGTCGTGAAAAGGGCGAACGCCCTTAAATAAGGCGCATTTGTTCAAAATTTGCTTCCAAGCACGCACGCGAGCTTGACCACTTCAAGCGAAGTTTCGAATCCTTCAAGTCATCGCAGGGCCGAAACCAAGAATGACACGCCGTACGTACATGACAATACAAAAGCCGACGGCTCGACAAAGCGTCGTTTCAGAAAATATATTCTCTTTCTTTTTAATTCACTCAGAAAGAATAGAAACACGAAGATAGCATCGACGCTAAAATCGGCACTCGCAAATTCATTTCACACGAGCACACCCTTGAAGCTGCATTACGCCGAAGGCCTTCGTGAGCCACATCATTTTACATTAAGCTCCTGTTTAAGACATCTTGGCGTTCAGTATCACGCGCGTCGCAATTGTTATAACTGTCGGCATTCTTCGAATTCATAAAATTTTCACGAACCCCGAGTTCCAATGATTCTCGGCGATACGAAAAGATCAGCGATACTCCCTGGCGTGGCCCGCGAGTACTCTTTGTCAATTCCCAAACGGGTTTCCTCACGAATCTCTCGCAAACTGCTAACCTTTAAAAGTTATTGAAGTGAGCTGCTTTTGCGCGCACTTCTTTCGTTATTTAAAGAGCATTGTGACGTATGCGTTTCAACACGAAGGACATTCGTGAACTGCATTTAATTCATCTGCTTCTTTTCTTTGGAACGCCGACCCGCAGGTCGTGGGATGGAATCCCGGCTGCAGCACCTGCATTTTCGATGGAGGCGGAAATGTTGTAGGCCCGTGAGCTCAGACTCGGGTGCACGTTAAAGGAGTCAGGTGATGGCGTCTACTGCGTCTGTTATAATCATACGGTGGTTTTGAGACGTTAAAGCCCATATATCAATCAATCAATCTTCTTTTGAACACCCCGACGCAGAGCTGTTAGACGTACACGTCTTCGACACGATAGTTTTTTTTTTCGCCTTACGGCATCTGTTATTTGCCAGGAGACACTGCCCCGAGCAGCTGTTGGCCGCACCCGTGGCGCCGCAAGCGCGAGGGTTTTTCAACAACTAAGGCCCTCGACAGCCATATAAAGAAAAAGTCGATCATTAACATCATCGTGAGTAGCGTGACGAAAACTACACAGCAGAAAGGAAGACGAACACGGGTGCAAACTGGTAGGTAATTTTGTCGAAGGCAGGGAAGCAAGTACAGCGATTATCCACAAGAAGCGCAGGCGCACCGTCACACTTCCAACCAATAAAGATGATCAAACGTGAAGTAAAGAAACCAATCGCGAAATAAATTTCATTTTTTTTTCATTGTATACAGAGCATCGATGCATGCTTTGCCGCAGGACAAGGGAATGTCGTACGCGACGCTGTTGGCACTACGAAGAAAACGTTTCTCGTGGTTCTTCATTTTTCAGTAAAATTGGTTGCCAGTTTGCAGCTTGGTTCATCTTCCTTTCAGCCGTGCCGTTATCCTTGTGCTACTCACGATGACATTAATGTCCATGCGCCAACTCGCCCCTGGAGTATTAAACTCTGCGGAGATGTCAGATGCAACTGTTTGTAATAGCCGGTATTCACTCCAGTGTTCTTACCGAAGAGACTTCCGTCCCACCAGAAAAAAAAAAAGTTTAAACCTCGACGCGTGTGAGAAACCAGTTATATCCCTCGACGGACTGCCCCCCCCCCCCCCCTTGCATTGAATATGCTTATACGCCAGAAGTGCGGCGGCACGCGCGGGGCTTCTCATATTCACGGCGCGGATTACGGACAGCCGCGAAGGCCGGCAGCCGACGTCACGAGAAGAAAAGCCGACGAGGAGTCAGGGCTTGCATGCGGTCGATGCGGGGCGTGCATATCTCACACCAGCTGCGACACTTTCTCCTCCCGGGCTTCCTCGGCGGGGATGCAGCGTGCGTGGCGTCGGCTGTAGCGAATCTTTTTATCAGTTCTTCGCGCACATCCATCGCCACTGCAAAGAGGACGGGGAAGGCGATAAGGGAGACACCACCATGGGACAAGAGGAGGAGGAGGAGTCTACGCGAAAGCGATGCTGCGGTTAACGCGTTATCTCCGTCACCCGCGCAGTCAGGGAGGGAAAAAAAAAAGCGGCGAATCGGTAGCGATAGCTGCAGGGCAGGAAATTTTCTCCCCGCTGCTTCGAGCATGACGTCGTCGCAAATCAGATCAGGTTGGTAAAACGTGGCGAAACTTGATTTTATTAACCGGCCCGTGATTCGACGAAACTCCGCGCGAGTATAGATAGTGTCGCGAAAATCACGCGAGATGCGCGCACGATATCGCGCAGTACATCAGGGTCAAGCGAGAACGTCACCCGTTCCTATGCATAAAGGCGCCATCATGGCGACGTATAAATGCCGGCGGCAAGGGCTTCCTCAGGGGGGGCCTGATAACGAGAACCAACCCAATCGAGGACGACCGATAAAACAAATACACAAAAAGAGGGGGGGGGGGGGGGGGGGGTCGAAGTACCACGCGTGCTGGTGTGCGGATTCCTCGCTCGCCGACAGAGGAAGCCCCACGCGAGACAGCTCAGTGTGGCGCGTCCATACGGCTGAGCGCGAGCTATAATTGCGGCCGGCGCCGAAGAAACCCGACCAAGTGGCGGCGGTGGCAGCAGCGGACGCGAAGTTGGGAGCACACGCACTACACCACGAGCTGCTGCTGCAGACAACAAAGGAAAAGGCTGAGCACTAATTGGTTCAAGGCGGCGACAGCCTGGGGGGGGGGGGGGAGGGGAAAGAAAAGCCGGCGAACTCTGCGACATATACGAACGACCGTATAGTCACAGGCTGGAACGTCTGCCTCTTGCTCGCCGACGAAGTTAGGACGGCAGGAGGGAACACGCATGGCGCCAAGGCCGCGGGAGAAGCGACCCCCGCCCAACACATCGTTATATGGAGGTATATGCAGCCGTCACATAAAAGTCGGCCTGATGAAGAAATACCCCACCAGCGTACGGCATCACAAACTGCGTACGGCGATACAAGACGTGCTCGGGAATTAGCGCACCGCTCGACGATATAGTACACCGGCGGCAGCGAGCGCCCCTCGCCATGAGGACGTCCTTTGCTTGACGCACGAACAGCTTTCAACACGCCACCCACATAAGTAAAGTTTTGAGAGACAGCGTCCACGAAAGCGCCGAGATAGGAAAGATATTGAAAGAAACGTAGCAAGCGCCACACATGCACGACAGACTATACTTTATATAATATACGTAAGGAAAAGTTGTGCGAGAAGGAAAAAACACCTCGATATGGAGCGTCTCGGGTATCAATATTCAACATTTAAAAACATCTGTACTGCACGAGTTTCAAAGTTCAATAATTTTTCTTTTCGCTCTTCTCCACAACTTTGAAACCTTCTCCCCTTTCCCCTACAAGCACTGAGCCATGCTCTCTACTCTTGAGCTGCAGAAGCTGAGCCTTTCCTTTCGTCAACCTCTCCTCCTCGTCCTAATTGTTTTTAGGTTTTAATATAAATGGGCTTAATCAAAACCTACGCACTCGGCTAATCACCTGCCACCACAATACGGACAAAGCGCCCCACGAGCTTGACCTGTTGGTGTGCCTTGCGGGCCGTAGCGGAACGCGACGCTCTTCATGGATGACCCACTTAATAATTCGGACACAATGAATGCGAACAAATTAGCAATAAATACGAAATGACACTGAGTTAGCTAGTTAGCTAGCTAGCTAGCTAGCTAGCACGTTAGACAGCACGTTAGATAGCACGTGAAATAGCACGTGAAATAGTTAGTTAGTTAGTTAGTTAGTTAGTTAGTTAGTTAGTTAGTTAGTTAGTTAGTTAGTTAGTTAGTTAGTTAGTTAGTTAGTTAGTTAGTTAGTTAGTTAGTTAGTTAGTTAGTTAGTTAGTTAGCGATTTAGTAAGGTAGCGTAAAGTTCAGTCGGGGGAAACATTCGGTTGGCTTTTTTTAGAAATGGGAATGTGGCGAAGGGAGTAGAAACGAAGCAGAGGGAGATGGTTCAGTGAAAGCATGCGTCATCAAGTGTAACTTGACGGAAAGCTAGCAGTGTTCCCCTTAAGCATACAAAAAAAAAATGCCGCACGCTTCAGGACCGAGTGATGTCATGAATGACGAGTTCTCTTTCACGATATGGCAGTTGGATAACCGACCGTTGTGTCGAGTGCTGAAGGCCATAGAGCGCAGAATTTAGCGCATAGAGGAAAACAACAGTACAGCTGGCCCAACAAGGACGGCGACAACCAAACGATAAACGGCCGAATGAAACAAATCACACTGACGAGGGCAGCACGTCCCGAAACGAGATCGAATCTTGGGGTGCTCGAGAAAAAAAGATCAAGCTTGCGACATCGTTTGACACGGAAACGCTACGATAGTCGATAAACGTAATCGCAAAATTCGGGTGTGACGCCACGCAAAGTGGCCGAAGACAATCATTAGCGGATTATGCTGTAAAAGGCAATATAAAAAAAACGCACGAACGAAAACGTTCTGGTAAATCCACCGCCGGGCGACAATCGTCCAGGGAAGAAGGCAAGATGCCTCTCAGAGTAACGGTGCCAGGGTCGACGAAGTGCCTCTCCCTCCCCCTTTTCCAGCTCTTGCTTCACGCTGCCCCCCTCTCATAGTCCCAACCCTATAGACCCCGACGGTAGAGTGCCTATTCGCGTCGCCTGCGGCCGATTGTTTGTGGTCGGTTGGCGCGTGATTTATCGGGACGCCCACGCATCGCCAAGGTCTCCGTGTCGCCCAAATGGAGCCCGCCGCCGAATCGCGGGCGCGCAGAGTCTTTTGGCCAATGAGCCTCGTCAGCACTCGCACACACGCTCAGGCAGGCTTGCTCTGTATTGATAGGCTTCAGAAGTTACGGGAAAGTTTATACTTCATCGTATACACGAAACTCCCTATGCAAAACTAATTCACAATGCAACGTCGTGCATTCCCCTTGTCATATCTGCTGCACGTTGCTTCAACACACCTGCCCTCTCTTCATTAAACATTCATTAAAGCGAACTGCTTTACCTTTAAGGTTGACGCCTTAGATGTCGCACCAAACGTTAAAGTTGTCTCTCGTCGGCGTCGACACGAGAAATGCAAAGAGAAAATGATCAAGCTACAGCCAACGTTACTATAGAATGGTAAGGTTAATGACAGCGTCCCCACATGACATCATCGTGACGTCACACATCGCGGAAGTTTTATGATGTCATTCAGACATCGCGTGATGCGGCCATCACATGACATAGTCGCGCCGTAAACGGCGGGTCAATGACAGATCCTGTACAAATCCGGGCGAGGTTCAGAAAGCGTTGAATGTCGGCAATCGTGGAGGCAGCACAAAGCAACGTTATGTTCAAAAAGCTTTTCGTAAAAGGGGCGGGGCTTTCGCCTTGGAATCATCTAGGGTGAACGCATAAGAGAGTCTAAGACCTTTTCTCAAAAAAAAAGCAAGTCCTGGAGCTCCACGCATCATCCTCGTTGTCGTCATCATCATCATCATTATTATCATCAACATAGCAGCTGTGTAATCATTCTATATCCATTAGAAATAATTGCAACCTCGCGTCTTGAATAATATATAGGAAGATGGAAAGCGCTGCTGCGCTTCCTTTAAGTTCTAAGCCAAGAAATGCGAGCGCCATCCCATCCGAATATTTCGGGCAGCGGAGAGAGGGCGTTCACACTGTTCAATGTGCGAAGGCGGTTTCATCCGCCGCTGGCGACGCACAGGTGGCACGGGGGTCAAGTCATATTCCCACTTAGCGTCGGCGGCCGCGGCGAATTTAGAAACGGGGATCAAATCTCGTTGCGCAGGACGCATGGCCGCTAGCCAGATCACGCGTGTGAGCGCACGTACACGAGCGAGCGCTGGCCGATTCGCTGTCTGCGGGAGACGCCAAGTTTCTGCTTGCACTGGAGACATTGTAACGCAACATATAGGATGCGAGCGCGGGCGTGTCATTAGCGACTGGGCTTTAATTTTAGCACGAGGAAGAATGCGACGCAAGGCGCTATCCGAACAAGAGCCTCATTCAGCTGCACGCCGCTGGAACAGAGCTGAAAACTTGGGACTGGAGATTAAAATAGATGTGAAAGCAAGACGGTCCAATCGCACTTACTCCGTGTGTGTTTATGCTCGTAAGCTCCCATGCATATATGTACACGGGCATGCATCATCTGTGCGTGCTTGAAACTGCCTCTCTCTCTCTCTCTTCATGCGCGCGATTGTGTGTGTGTGTGTGTGTGTGTGTGTGTGTGTGTGTGTGTGTGTGTGTGTGTGTGTGTGTGTGTGTGTGTGTGTGTGTGTGTGTGTGTGTGTGTGTGTGTGTGTGTGTGTGTGTGTGTGTGTGTGTGTGTGTGTGTGTGTGTGTGTGTGTGTGTTGTGTGTGTGTGTGTGTGTGTGTGTGTGTGTGTGTGTGTGTGTGTGTGTGTGTGTGTGTGTGTGTGTGTGTGTGTGTGTGTGTGTGTGTGTGTGTGTGTGTGTGTGTGTGTGTGTGTGTGTGTGTGTGTGTGTGTGTGTGTGTGTGTGTGTGTGTGCACGCGCAGGGGGGGGGGGGGGGTTCTAAAGCGTATATAGCCCGCTATTCCGGTGAGAACATGCATGCGAAAGATGAGACTATGCGTGGGCATTGACTTGCGCGCCTTGTCGATGGCGTAACTTGCCGTAACTTGACCGCAAATATACCACTGAACAGGGTTAGCGCGGTAGCACAACAGCGTTAATAAACAGTGGATATAGCGCTAATATATAGAGCTGGAAATCTCGGTTTACAGCGTACAGTGCGGGGGACTGTGCATCGCCTGAGTGCCCCACTGAGAGGCCTTTTGAACTCTCAATTATAACTATTGCCACGTTCCTTCCTGAAGTTTTCTTGTCACCCCGTTACGCTGTATACTCCGCGCAAACCACACCTACAATGTTCTAGAAGCTTCAGGACTGCAGTAGATCATTTTGTTGAGATCATGCCCACTTCGTGAGCATTTCAGATTATTCTGGAATCTACGTCGCCGCTATAGCGATAACGCTATAGCATGTTGGATAGCAAGGGTATAAATGCCGACACGCTTCGCCACTTGTCAGTTGATAGACGGCCGACGCTGCGTTCGCCGCTATCAGTGCAGGAGTGACCCGACTTTCCGTTTACCGAGCACACTGCAGGTTCGCCCAAATAAACATTTTGACCTGACAATCTAGTCTCCTACCTTCAATAAACAATTGTATCGGGCCAGTTGGTACGAATCCATCTTGGTAGGGAGCGCAGCCACTATTACACACAACACACAGCGCTTGTGTTGTGTGTTCAGTGTAATAGTGGCTGCGCTTCCTACCAAGATGGATCCTGCCTTCAGCCACGTCACGACCCCGTGACACTATTGTACTGCCCGAAATCAATTTTCTAATACAATATACGCACATCTTGTACGAGAAATTATATACACCTTTTCACAGGAAGGAATAAAAAAAAACACCGCCATGATGGGCTGTGCGCGGGAGTACAAAGGCTAAGGGCGCAGCGTTGTCAGTGCATTTTCGAGGGGACGCGCCCATTCGCACAGCCCAAGGAGGGCTATGGCCGCGCCCAGGGAGGCGTTTATGAAAAGGTGAATAGAAAGAAGCCTGCGCACGAGCGGTGAGGCGGCACAAGGTGACGTTGATAAATCATTATGGACAGTGTCGCCCATCGTACTCCAACTGATTGTATACGGTGGGCGTTGAACGCGGCCCAGACGCCAAAAGAATCGCCATGCACTAATTCTGCCCGCGCTCAAGTTCCGCGTGCAACGAAGGTATAAGGTATACATGTAATTGATTGATTCATGGGGTTTAACGTACCAAAACCACCATATCATTACGAGAGACGCCGTATAGTGGAGGGCTCCGGAAATTTTGACCACCTGGGGGTTCTTTAACGTGCACCCAAATCTGAGCACACGGTATAAGGTATGTCCCTTTACATGCGTGCCTCATACCTGGTTCTGAATACTTGACCTCGCATGCTACAAATGCGCGCACCTCAAGATAGGCATCATGTACAAGGATCTCCGTGAAAGCGCGGGTTCCAACACTCGCTCAGGCACCGACGGCGACAGCCCGGTCTTTACGCGTAGCAATGCAATGCATACACGAACCAACGAGCTCTGGTGAAATCCCTGCACCGACATAATATGTCACACATTTGCGTCACGTATACGTTGTTTAATCTTCCATGCTCTCTCTCTTATATATGACAATAATGCCAAGGAAAGTATAGGGGAAGTTATTTGGCCAATTGTAATGTAACCATGAAGAAAGAAAAGTGGTTGAAAAGATAACTTTGCCGTGGGCAGGATCCGAACCTGCGACCTTCGAATGACGCGTTCGATGCTCTACCACTGAGCTACCACGACAGCAAGCCATACCATACCCCAGCCACTTTATTGGGTTTCTATGTGAACTTAAACGTGCGAGTGTCAGTCAGCGCCATCAGTAGCCATGGTGGCGAGTGAGGCACACTCTTTTGAGCCGCGGCACATCGGGGAGGAGCTTCGCTATAGTGCTCAATGTCCTCCGTGCGCAGTCATCCTAGTGGAACTGTGTAGAAGCACCACTGCCCCAAACTTTTCAACACAATTACATCCGCTCCGTGCAGTCACTAAATAGTTTACTATTCAATCGTAGTTAGCTGGCCGGCTGACAGCAATACATTATTGTCTCACTGCATGTGTGTCCCCCTGGGTAAACGTAACCCATCTGCAAAGGCAGTTTTCACGTACCTCCCAGTGCTGAAAAAAAATGAATGAACTAAAAAAAACGGAGCTTGATTTTGAACCCCCTACGTGTGTGCGTGTGTGTGTGTGTGTGTGTGTGTGTGTGTGTGTGTGTGTGTGTGTGTGTGTGTGTGTGTGTGTGTGTGTGTGTGTGTGCGTGTGTGTGTGTGCGTGTGCGTGTGCGTGTGCGTGTGTGCATGTGTGAGTGCATGTGTGAGTGCATGTGTGAGTGCATGTGTGAGTGCGTGTGTCGACTACAGAAGTAAATTACTGTTGAACACATACAGCGCACGCTCATATAGCTTTCGAAGTGCATGCCTTTCGAAATTAATGACAAGCCCGTCGGCGCCAGGGACAGATTGGAAGCTGTACTACATACACAGCAGTCGCGAAGGATAATCTCCGTGGCGCCATTCGAAAGGCATCCCGCCCGCCGCAAACACCGTTCGTTTAGGGCACGAATTCGCAGAACACGTCGTCGTCAGCGCCCTCTAAGCGGCATTAGTGATCGCCACGCTGAGTGGATCGCGCAATACGCTGCGCTCACTGAGAAAGCGAAAAAGGATTCGCTTCAGCGGATTCCATTCTCACCAGCGTGATTATTACATTGCTAACTTTTCACGGAGAAGAACATTGACCATATAAAGAGAAACACTGATCAATCCAGGCTTGTTTGAGCTTCCTCGATAAGGACGCTAATTTCTTCAATTTCGCGGTCACGTGTTTCGCCGATAAAATCGCCTCAGGCTGTGCGAGAGTAGAGAAAAGCTTCGTGTAATGTCGACCAATGTATAGGGGTTGCCTAACGTGAAATGAGCATCACTGGGCTTATATATACTAGTGGACAGCTCCGGATAATGACGACAGCTGCAGGGGTTCCTTAGCGTGAACTGACACAATAACGTAAGGGGTTTTACGTGCGAGAACCACGATGTGATTTAAGAGGCGCGCCGTTTAGTCGAGGGCTATGGGCAATTTGGACCACCGGGTGTTCTTGAACGTGCACCGACATACGTATTTTACATGGGCTTCTTATAGTATTCCGTTTTCATAAAAGTGCGTCGCTGTAGCGACGCACTTCCAGAAAGGCGAAATACGGGCGAAAGGCGGAATATGAAATATGGGCGAAGGCGAAATATTGGCTAAGGCGAAATATTGGCTAAGGCGAAATATTGGCTAAGGCGAAATATTGGCTAAGGCGAAATATTGGCTAAGGCGAAAATACGGGCGAAGGCGAAATATGGGCGAAGAAATACGGACGAAGGCAAAATATGGGCGAAAGCGAAAATAGGAGCGAAAAAATACGGACGGAAGCAAAAATACGGGCAAAGGCGAAATATGGGCGAAAACGAAAGTAAGGGCAACAAAATATATGTGTGAAGACGAAATATGGGCGAAGGCGAAAGTACAGGCGAAAGCGCAAGTAGCGGCAAAAAAATACGGGTGAAGACGAAGTATATATGGGCGAAGGCGAAAATACGGACGAAGGCGAAATGTGAAAGCGAAAGGCGTTGGCTGCATGCAGCCAACCAGGATATTTCGTGCGGAAGACTCGTTCTCGTATACATATATACTAGATCAGCGTGATTCGTTCGTGCGGTTCTCCGATACAAAAACAAGCCTTCTGGACGAAACGCACGTTGGCTCTGCAGAGTGACTCGCCATCTGAACAAACTTTCATCGCTTCAAGCCATTACTATTCCCAATAAATTAGTACCACCTCATTCGGATTAGTAATTATACAGCAATCTTGGCACTAAAAACGCCTTTTTTTAACGCAATATAGCGTTGGAAAGCTCGTCTCGCAGAAATTCCAGCGTCGGCGTGAGCGTGATTTGTTCTGAGTAAACAATTATCACCTTGTTCATGACGGAAAAATCGTAAAAAATGCAAATAAATTAAACAATACAAAATTCCAGGTCCGAGTGAGGATTGAAGCCATGCCGTCTGCATGGCAAGCGGGTATTCTACCCCAGAGCCTCAATATTTGATGAAATTAATAATAATAATAATAATAATATAATAATAATAATAATAATAATAAATAATAATAATAATAATAATAATAAAACGACTTAACGTTCCAAAACCATACGCTTATGAGAGACGCCATAGTGTGGAGACCTCCGAAAATTTCGACCATGCACCTGGGGGTTCTTAAAAAGTCCACGGGCCTCAAGCATTACCGCGTCCAACGAGAACGCGGCCGGGATTCGATCCTGCGATCTGCGGGTCAGCAGTGGAGTGCAACTATATATGGACCACCGCGGCGCGTAATTTGTTGAAGTTGCTAATGAATATCACGTACACGGTGTCTCACGTCAGGAGGCTCCTTAACACATCATACATTGCGGAGAAACAGAAAATCGAGCCAGGCATCAAAAAAAAAAAAAAAAGAAGTGAATAGAGCAACGAGTGGGTGTTTTCAAGACCCACCCATTACAAAGCGCTCAGACATATTCGATCATCATAATCATCAGCAGCAGCAGCAGCAGCAGCAGCAGCAGCAGCAGCAGCAGCAGCAGAACTGCTGCGTAAGTTGGTGCGTTGCCTTGTATACGGACGCGTAGAGGGCCTTTCGTTGATTCGCAAAAGAATAATAATAATCACGCCGTAGTGGGCACTTGACAACTGTGCTTCCAACATAGGCATTCCACGGCACTTTGAAACGGTCATAATTACGCGCACAGTCCGTTTACTAACGACACAATTAAGACATGCATCGAGAACCGAAGCAGGCGAGCAGTTCAGAAGGCCGATGCGCGCATGGCCCGATTATACGCTATCGCGATATATGTAGTCTTGAAGGCGAAGCTAGCCCTTTATCGATGAGCGCTCGAATACCAAGCATGCAGCCCCGCTTTAGCTCGGTTTAGAACACGCAGCACAATACTGTTGCAAGATTTTAGGGAGTTTTAGAATACCGTTCGCAAGCGCTGCGAGCGTTGCGGGCGAAGCGGGTGCCATAAGAGTTTTAGAGCAGCGCTTGCCCTGCTGCGAACGGCAACGCACGATCGCAGCGACACCGTATAGCCTCGAAACCAGCGCTTGCGGGCCACATGCGGGCCGCCATCACCACACGCAATTTAGGATTTTCTGCGTGCGGTCCGCGAACGCCCGCCCACTCGCGTTACGACGCATGCGCAGTGGCAGCGACCGCACCGCAAGGGCTCGCGGTGCGCTATTCTAAGGCCGCGTTCACACTGAGCATTCTGGCCGCCGAAAGTGCTTCGAATCCGGTTCGGCGGTGCTGAGATCCGCCGAAAGGGCCCTCTCCGCGCCGATCACTCTCGGACCGATTTTTGCGGCGTCTGCCGCTGAATCGGTCACCGCGAACCAATAGGAGCGCTAGTCAAGGAATTTTGACAAATGGCGGCCAAGCCCTACTCACTTGTTATGCTGCAGTGCACGTAACTGAATGTTGAAACCAACGGGAGTTTAACCTACTCTGTGCCTACTTCGCCTCCATATTTCGTGATAGAGGTGACCGAGCTTGCTGTTGGCGTGACCGAGCTTGTTGCGGTCTTGCAAAGCAAAACGAACCCGCCAACGCCGCTTAAAGTCCCTCGGCAGCGCGCGCGCCAAGTTGAAATATGCACGGAGTGAATGATGATGAGTGGCGGCGAAAGTTCGCGGGATCTCAGCTCGGGATCCACCTGTCTTCGTGCGCGTTTCATCGCCGCCTCTCGGGCACGAATAACCACATCCGTCCGTCCGTCCGTCCGTCCTTTAACAACAACGGACTGACAGACGGGGGTGAGCCACCGCATAAAGAGCTTCGCCCGTAAACCACTGCACGCGGAAGGCGTTCAGCGAGGGAATGTCACTCATTCAAATGGACACGGAAATGAAACAATTTGTTTAGACCAATCAAGTAAGTGTACTGTGAGAATCTTAGCGACGTTAATTTCACCCCATAGAAGAGAAAGCCGATGAAAGTATATACTTTCAAATTTAGCACCGAACTCTGCCCGGTGGTGACGTCAGGTACTTCAGTGTTTTTCTATTAACATTTTGGCCACACTGGCTCAACACAGGTACTCGAAACTTGCTATACGTTAACTCTCTGGTACCCTTATCAGACAACGCACTTCATTTTGACCAACTAGAAACTATATACGCAAGTATACTTGTAGTGGCCGCAAAAATTCGGCAACGTGGCGATTGACACGGGAAACCGAGTATAGGCGCACCCAGCATTTGCTTTTTGCGCGTTTCCTCGCTTTCCAAGAAAGAGTCTCCACGCGCGGCACGCTTGCTCTCTTTAGTATCATGAAGGAGTGATTTGCCCCCGACACGAAAAAAAAAATCGATGCTCTTTTCAGTGTCCCTTTAAAACGACAAAATGAACACGCCCCCGCAACCGCGCTCTTCTCAATTCGCTAACGAAAATCCATCACGTATACATAGTCATGCAAGGGTTCTTGGACAGCGTTTCCGCCCGGCTGGACCATATATAAGGCCCTGACGAGACTCATCCGCACGCAAAAGCTGAGAATTTTATTTTTTTTTTCATCGCTTCTACTTTCATCATTATAAGCCTCCGCGAAGAAAGAAAAAGAGAAAAGGAGGCGGTTATAAGTTATAACACAGTCCGGTACGGTAAGTCTCTGCGCTACTAAACCAAAACAAAAAAAAAACTTTTTAATAAAAACGATACCTCGTCGCGCGTGTTTGGAGGCTATAACAAAGCGCAGCTGTTCAGTTTTGCCACAGTCGTGGTGCTAGTGGCTGTTTGCACTGCACTCCAAAAATTCCCGTGAACCCATCTATTAGGCGTATATACCTTATACGACGCCTCCGGTGACACCTTTTTTTTTTTTCGCCCGTTTTCCCTGCAGTTATTACGTGCTTTGTTAAAATTTCATCACGTTGTGAACGCGCAAACTCTGTAGTTTCACATACGTTCTAACTTTTCAGGGATTTACAGCTATTATTTGATTCACTATCTCGCTCGGCTGACAATCAGCCGTTGTGTATATACGCCTTTTCTGCATAAAGCTCAGCTCCTGCCTCGAACTAAGTGGCGCGTAGCGCCGTCCAGACCGGGCGGCTACATTCAGACTCGCAGACATCGAACAAAAAAAAAAATAATGATAGCAAGGACAGTGTTCAGAGATGAGAGGAGGCCGCTAACACACCGCGATGTATAGAGATCGATTTTCGAGTGCTGCAGTTCGCGATGCAGAAGTGTATCCAGTCTTTGTTTTGGTTTTGTTTTTTCGGGGGAAAGCGTAATCAATACACACAAACACACACACACGTTGACGCGCGCGCGTATGCACTGTATGCAAATATATTTCGAGGGATACTCGAATACCTCCCTCTCCCCCCCCCCTTTTTTTTTTTCCTTGTATATACCGTGTTCTAATGAACTAATACTCAACGAAATACGAATGAGAGGTACGCGCTATACGACCAGATAAATATGAAAAACCTCTCAACGCGCAATTAATTAACCTACGTGGGCACGCAAACAATCAGTGCTGCAACGTGCGCTTCGGCTGAGTTTTCGAATTTGGATGCATGCATTCGGTACGTAGATTAGCATGGAACAACTAATTACGCTGACATTATTTGTTAACCTGCTTGTTAACTAGACGCTTTCCTATAGAACGTTTCGAAACGAAATCATTTTTTTTTCTTCAACAAAACCAACCAAAGGGAGTCATACGCTGCGTAAAAAAAAAAAACGCAGAACGTTTTAGTTAAGCGATATTCGTGCTGAAGAAGGCATAGAACGAAGTCTGGAATTGATTATACCAAACTTTGGGCCGCACACCCTCACCTCCAAAAGCATGCAGGCTAGGCAAAATTTACTCCACGCATTCTCGAGCACACAAAAAATGTAAAGTTAATTGAAGGTTTGCGCTCCTCGGTGTCTTCTGCATTCTTGCCTATAGTTTATGCGCAACCAGTTTTTCTAGCAAGTACGAAGCAACGAAGAAAGTTTTATTGGACGTAACCAAGCGTCGATAAGAAACTAGATCGTATTGATATTTATGCGTCAATTACGCGTGCTGCGGCCAGAATCTCCCGGCCACGAGGTGTTTTGGCAACGCCCGCATGCGTTGCTCTAGATACGCGTACAACAAACTCTCCACAAAGATTCGTTACAACCGAGTGTTCCGGTAGTATGTAGAATCCATCGGCAATTTTCAGCTATGCGTGAAGCGTATACGAATTAGGTGAGCGATAACCTGACTTGGCTACACTTCAGCGAGTTGTATAGGCATATATCATCTTGCGCACCTGAAGGCTAGAAGTTCATAAGCCTGGCACAGCATACAGCGTAGCACATGTAGAGAAAAGTATAACAGCTACGGTATACAGTCAACGCGCAACGGACAAAAATACCGGAGCGTAACGAAGCGTACAATATAGTCCACCCGACAAACCACACAAAAAAAGAGAAAAAATGAAGCCTTGCAGCGAAGACGCAAAAGTATAATATATCAATTAAGACCGAAGACGCTCCCAGCAATGAGATCACACAAAAATAAAATTCCAGTGCTGAACACTAATCAATACGGCTCGAAACATTCCATTATGGTTTTGAAATCAGCATTATTAGGCAGTTGCTGTAAGCATTAGCGATATTGTTCTGCCACTGATTGACACGGCACAATGCGATAGAATAACGATCGAGGGTGCATGTCCCACTCCACTGTGGGTGCTCCACCAAGCGACAAAAAAAAAACGAAATAAACGTCGCAGATGAGGCATTACAGCGATAGCCGATGCGTGTAACGACTTCATATGGCTGCCTCATAAATATTTCATTGAAAGGCGTCACACGTATAAGAAGCCGCTTGGTAACGAGAAGCAACATTTTTACGGCACCCATCATCTTATCAGTACCCCCCCCAGAGTTCATCACCTGGGTCATCGAATCTCCGCAGACACGACAACGCCACTGAGCACCGCATCGTGCGCCCTGCCATTTCGCTCAACGCGCTATACGTAAATCCGGCCCGAATGACATGCACGGATATAAATTCGCCATGTTACCTGGCTTTTCGTAGCGCGGCAACAAGCCCAATATCAACCCATACGCCGAAAAAAAAACAGAAAAAGAGATAAAAGCAAGGAAACTCGCAGACCGGCATGGGACCGAGTGCTCGCGGTCTCGAGACGATAACCGAGAGAAGCGCGAAATGTCCTCCGAATTCACCAGCGCGCCTGGGTTGCTCGACAGGTGGTCTCCGAGGCCTATGTCAGGATATATGCACAATCCAAGACGAAATCCTTTGACTTTTTTTCTTTACGAGTCCTAATTTGCCACGTATGACTCCGTTGAAAGAAACACGTGAAGTATCTGTAGATCATTATACACTGTTCAGAGTCATGCAACGCTCCAAGCAATAATACGCGTCTACCTAAAGAGTGTCACTAATGTGGCATGCCAACTAGTATTCACAAGAAAAGTCAAAGGATTCTTTTTTTTTTCTCCGAGTGACGAGCCGTCCGGCAAGCCGAAGATACTACCCGGGTCCAAGGTCTTCAAGCCGTCACCTGAGGCACCACCATCATCATCGACGGAAAACGGGATGGGACAGGGGTTAATACCTTGTTCCCCCTGCCGGATTTTCAATAAATATCATTCATTCATTCATTCATTCATTCATTCATTCATTCATTCTCCGAGTGTATATAACCTTATTCGTTCGAGCGAGGTAACGATGAAGCGGCATGCCAAACGCTTGAAACGAAAGCATTGACTCCCCGCACGTTAAAGCTTTCGGAAACATGTGGCACGATCGAGGGAACCACTATACGCGTAAGTTCCCAGAAAACCATTTTATTCTGATTAACGCTTGCCGTTGCTCAAAATATGATGCAGGTCCCGCGACAAACAAGTCCTTTTTTTTACATTCCTTACGGGGACGTAGCCAGGGGGAGAATGGGGGGGGGGGGTGTTTCGGTGTCAGAACACGTGTTTCCTGAAGTTTCCTGCGTGCATTAATCCCACTTTCCCACTCTTTCCTGAAAAATAGACACTTTTCCTAATCGCGTCTCCTCTTTATGGGCCTTTATTTGTTTATTTATTTATTTTCAAACAGAGGCACATAATATTATACCCGAAAGATATTCCTGGCTACGTCACTGATCACTACTAACACGTCAACATTCACGGCTGCGAGGACAGCCCGAGGAACGACGCCAAAAATCCCTTCGTCCACGTTTTTTTTTTTTTTAACCGACACCGGCGAGTGCGAGAAGTGCGACTTGCGGGGACCACACGCGAAGGAAAAGACGTTAACCGAAACGAGGTGACTTTTAATTAGCGCGCCACGTCACGAGTGAAAACCTTTGGCACAGTTAAGCTCCCTAACGAGCTTGGCGACCGAGCGTATATGCGAAGCCGACCCGCCATTCAGATCTTGTTTTCGTCGCCGAGCGAGCCCGACGCCCGCCTTTCACTCGGCGCAGCCGATTGGCCCACCAGCGAGAAATTGGCGGTCGCAGAAGACAGCTCGTTCGCGAGCACCCGGAATGGTAAACAAAACGACCGCCACGTGTATTTGCAGCGTGCCCTGCTTGTGGCGCACACGCTAGCGAAAAGATCCTCTCTTGCTCTCTGAAACCCGCCTTCCAAAGCAACGTTACTTTTTTTCTTATGCGATTTTCAAAAGAGAAAAGAACAGAAAAGTGAGCCCCGTAACTGTCTGCATCAGAGTGCGACACCTCAACAGTAGCTCACGAGGGATTGGGGTAAGGAGGGATTATAAGGATAGGATTGAAATGTATAGAGATAGAGAGGGGGAAGGACAAAGCGTGGCGCAGGGACAGCGACACCCAGAGGCAAGGAGAAGATAGTAAAGATGTACACGGTCGCAGGAGTCCGAGGACGGGGCACCACTCGGCGAGAGCTCTTTTCGCCTGCAGTAGATGGCGTAGAGCGAGCCAGTCGGTGAGAGCTACGCTGTCGTCGGAGATCGCGCGGGCACAACCGGTCGGCGCGAAATACAGAGAGCGAGTCCAACGTTACTCCCGAAACCAACGTTACTATTCTATAGTAACGTTGTTCCAAACCACGTTCCCAACTAACTCCGTTTCCACTCTCTCATCTCGACCTACATTTTTTTTTTTTTTTCTGAGGCTCGGCTAACGACGTTCTTATCGTCTCGCGTCGTTCGGAAGTGTTACGTGACAAGCTATAATTTCGCGAAGTGTTCCACTTTCGTGCCGCAAATGATCCCGGTATATGCAATACTATTTCGCCGCGACGAGGGTTGCGTGAACCTCGCTGCGTTTGCTGCGCCACTTACGCGTCCGCGCGCATTTAAGACGCGATTTATTCAACCGCTATACATAACGCAGTTCCGATCCGGAAGCGCTAACGATGTGCAGCTGTGATGTAACGCACGATGTTTTGGCTTAGGATCAGAGTTAATGAGGAATTTTTTTTTTTCTGCGTTAACGTGCTGCGCTGTGTGGGCGTATTCAGAAGGTGAAACCACTGCAATACACAGCGAAATGGTGACCGCAACGAAGGAGCTTCTGCTTTCTACGTGAGAGCATCGTTCAATGGGCGTCAACAAATAAGAAAAGAAGCTGTGATTATCGCAAAAGGCTTCGAATGTACGGTTAAAAAAAAATCACTGAGTAGTTCTGTTCCCCGTTTTGCTTTTGTCTATTCTTGAATCGAGTATACCACATGCGTGGCCCATAGGCGCAATCGATACATTTTAGCAAGCTATTACCGTGAAATGACTGAATAGCCAGCTAGTGGAACGTATCGTCCATAACCAGAGCGTGCAGACGTCATTTTGAACAATCTTAACAAGTAACTCGGCATCTCCTAGCAGCTTTCTTCATGTCAAAAAGACTTCGCTCCGCAGCGCTGGCCCGGCGTAAAATCAATGAACGTTAACTGTGAACGCTTGGACAAAACTAAATCGCCGGGCTGATTACGCAATAGTTTAAATATAAATGTTACGGCAATACGGCGACATAAGGGCCATTCCACCGCTAAGCAATTGAAATAGCATCAGCAACTTAAAAATATTTCCGTATTTGCATAGTAGTGACATTTCCTTCATAGTAATTTGGTGTATCTGCAGTTCTAAGGACGAATATTTGTTTCGTAAGCGTGTTTTTTTAAGAACGTGACCAATCGCTACGTCTCTTGAAACTAAAGAACCATTGAACCAACTAGACAGAAGGTCGTAAGGGTATATGATTATAGACACGCGAAAAAGCTTTCGCTGACGACTCGCTAAAGCACGCTGTCGGGAATATCGCATGAGCACTGAGAAATGCTCTACACGGCGTTTCGCAAGAACCAAAACGCACGCATCCAACGTAGTCCAGTTTTCGTGAAAGCGCCCGCCGACACCAAATGCCTTGTCGGGACGAGCAATCTACGTGGCAGCATGGCTACGAAAGTATACCGCGAGAGACAGAAAGAAAAACTAAGTTATTTTTCATGCGCAGGCTATTACCAGGAGTGAGTTATATGCGGCACGAGACGTTCCGCGAGTGAGTCATGCATGCGTCCAGCTTGTGGCTGGATCCGTCGACAGCCAATATCTACAAATCGGCTAAGGGACCGAGGCAGACCACGAGGGAAGGGAAGCGAGCCTTCAATTACGCGCCACTCGGCTCCATCTCGCATAAATCTTGTTTGTACAAACTTCGAGCACGCGTGCAGCAGCGATAGAGACGTCCGTAACACGTCGTTTCGTTTATACCGAACGCGCTTTTCACCCGGACACGATATATGTGGTGCGGGGCTTGCGAGACGACGTTCTTACTGGCCAAGGACGCGATATTTTGAAGCACTGCAAGGCCATCGAATCAACAGGCGCCCATGGACCATCCGGCCCGTCAGTTCAGCGGCGTCCACATTTAAGCCGCCCTAATGACTGGCTCGACTAAAACAGCCGTAAACAGCCCTAAAGACTGGCTCGACTATAAATTGCTCCCCCTCCCCCATATCTATTTCATTAGAATGATACATCCTGACCTCTTTTTCTCTTACTTCCCCTCATGCAAAGCCAGCCACAATGTCAGTCAAATGGCACAGCGCACACGTTTGGCACCAAAGTGAAATAACACCGGCTCCATCGATCGATCAACCGATTGATTGATTGATTGATTGATTGATTGATTGATTGATGGGCTTCCATCAGACGTGTGACGGGAGGCGAAGGAAAAGGCCGTGGACGGCATGAGCGAGTCCGTCGTCCTCGTGTTGACAAATGAAACGGCAAAGGCAATTTTTTTCCCCCTTTACGTTGTCTTATACGTTTTACACTCTCTTCAAAGCCAGCGATTTCCCATGTTCAAAAGCTTACCATTCCCTGGGAACACAAGCTTTTATAATAGCATCCGCTTATACTGTCCTGCATGCTGTCCTCAAGATCATTTCGGGCTTGTCGAGTGCGTCGGTCGAGCTAGCTCAGAACATGGCTGCCTGGAATAAGGGATCTTCCCCATATAAACCCATAAATAGCTGCCAGAAGCATTCGGTCGGGCTCAGCAACCATGAACTGATTCTGATGGCCATGCCACTTGACAAGATACCTTTCATCTCTACCAATCGCGTGAAGTAACTATTACTACTATTTTTATTCTTTCCTGCTGCTTACCTTTCCCATACACAAACCTGTGGATTCACATCAAATGATTAGGCGGCTTGCGTGAGTATTAATAAAACGCACAGGCAGTAAGTAGGCACTGGCTTGCCCAAAAAACATAATATCCCGTTTCCGGTAATTTCTTGTAACGGCGATCTTCTTTTATATTTCTTTTTACTGCGTATACTTTGTTATACGGCAACTACGCAACCGAGTACGCAGTATTTTTTTTTTATGCAGTGTAAACTTTATCTTGGTCGGAAATTTCCAGGCAGCTTATCAATACAGCCGTATCTCGGCTCAGTGAAGCTGCAGTTCTTACGAAATCTGCAACATAACGAAGTGACTCCGCTTATCCCAACCCCAGCCTCCGATACCCCGCAAAAAAAAAAATGGAAAAAAAAGAAAACGACATAAACCTTGAATAATGCCGTGTAATCTGGAAACCCCGAAGCAGCGAGCCATTGCCTTTTGATGCCGTCTTCTCAACTTCGCGTCTCGCCCGATCAAAAGAAGTCTTCGAGGTAAATGTCACAAACACACGACGAAAATATGAGGCCACCGGTTTTCAGTTGAGCTGCTGGGGGGACACCCACGAAGAAGCGCGAAGTACGTTGTACGGGCTCCATAAAATAAGTCCGTAAGCGCGCAGGCAAATATTATTATTGTCACGAATTCTCGCGCTCGAACGAGAATGTACCGTCATTGTTTTCACGCGTGCTATAAATATTTTATACGTAATGACATGTCACCGTCAGATTTGTTCAGCGGAGGTTTAGCGGTATTTTCTCGACGTACATGATTGGGACGCTTTTTTTTTTTCCTCAATGAACCACCGGAATAAATGCCGAAAAAATACGAGCAAGTCGGGAAGGAAATCCGAGCAAGTCCTTTTTGTAAACTCTGTAAAAGGACCGCACGCCCAGTATGCAATGTCTTTTTTTCTCTTGTTTCTTTGATTTAAGCAGGGCTTTAAAAGAAGTACATCAAAAATTATACCTCCATAAACTTGTGAATGTTTACGCTGCGCGAGTGGGCCAACTATTAAAGATGATTAACCAACGAGTATTTGCCTCGTCCAAGCCTTACCTCCAAGTCGTGCAGCGAAGAAAAAAATATTGACGAAGTTTTTTGCTCTTTCGTCCTAACCTTTAAAACTAGCGTTAATGATGCGAATGTGATAACAACGCGCGTCACATTGTCGCATAAGGGTTACGATTCTTTGTGCGCTACACCTTTTGTTTTTTTGAAAAATAAAAGGATTTAAAAAATGCAGGGTTAAATCCCGAAGCGATGGCTCTCGGACTGACTACTCAATCGCAATAAGTATTTTAGCAGCTATGTACTAGATGAGAAATTTCACGACGTCCAATTAATTCGTTTCTTTCCGGTTCGTTACGCTCAAAAACGGATGAGCAAATTAATGCATATTAATTTCCCGGTGGTTCATTTTCATGTGACGCCGACTCGATGGCGGAAGGTGAAACACATACGCTAATATCCGGGCATGTCGCTAAAACTTACGAAAGCAAAATTGTCGGATGCATTCCACCAATTACCGAAATTATTACTACGTCTGCGCATGTGAACACACACAGGACCGGCAACAAGTTAAGATGTGTCAGACACTTAAAAGAAAGCATATACGTAGGACGACTTGTACAGATTTTTTTTTTTTTCATTATCGTGCGTGTCAAGGCTGTGCAGCGCAGCAAAACTATCGAGCTTGTATTTACGGAAAATTTCCTCCGCTTCGACTTACGAAACGGGCCTTCCCACAGAACACACAAAATGTTCAAATGCGACGACAAGAGGGAAGTTCCATTTTGGAAAGGCGAATCACTGGTCTCGCACGCATCACCGCACCTCCCATCTCGAGCAGCTGCAAAAACTAATTTCATTGCAACGCACAGCCACTGCATGCGTGCTCCGATGAGCTGCCTCACGAACGGAACCTGCACCGACTCGCACAGCTGCATTAATTCAACGTTCCATAAAATTAGAATCAACAGAACCGCCGGGAGGGGGGATCCCATTCCACCCAGCGGGTCTATCACGCGTCTAACACCGGCGTCATCCGAGGCACAAATATTCCCGCAGAGCGCGCGGAACAACACGGGCACTCGCAAGCGGTATAGAATTAACGCGAAAAGTACGAAACGAGCGCGATACGGGAGACGCGATACATGCGCTACGAAAAAAGAGAAAACAAAAACACAAACGAGCAACAGACAATCGGCTATTCTTTCTTCCAACACCACCACTCCGTCACCCAAGCCCGACAACGAAGCCGCTCTGCGCGGGGACGACGACCTCTGGGCGTCGGGCGACGACCATGCCTACCCCGCGTGCCGAGGGGAACCCAGCGGCGGCACACACGCGGTCCCCGGGAAAGCGAGAAAGGAACGGTCGAACTCGACGAGAGTAAAAACCGCGGCACGCGAGCGAGAAATCGCGTGAACTGCGGACAATTTACCTTTAGCGGCGCTTCCATGGCTATCATCTCGGGGCCCGCTCTTGGAAGCCGGCGCTGGCACCGACCGTTGTTTATCAGACTCTGACCGGGGGAGCACAAGGCGGCAGCGCTGCTGCTCGCGCACAACACGCACACACTCACGGACACGCACACGCTCGAGAGCCCGCACTTCGGTTTGCGCCCGCCCGCGGCACCGGGGGCTGAACCGCGGGAGCGAGGGAACGGCACACACACACAGACACACTTCCCACGGAGGATTCCGAGCCGAGGAAGGAAGCGGTGGTGATGATGATCACGACGCGGTCGCAGCAGACGAAAATCGAAAGCTCCCCCGACGGCACGCCTAGTTTGGTTTAGGTTGGTTCTTCACACGTACAAAGCAATCGCTGGAATGCCCCTCGTGACAGCGGCGGTAACGCACGTAAGGACGACTACCCGCCGTAGCGGAAAGAGACGGGAACACTACTGTCGCACACCGGAATCGTGGTTGGAGAGGCAGGGCGAAAGCTTTGGAACCGGATGAGAACGCGCCAACGTGGTGTAATATCCCCTCGATGTAGCTCGCCCGGTTTTTGTTTGTTACCCGGCCAGCAAGCGGACGTTCGGGCGGACCGTGAGCTGCACTGCCCCAGTTAAATTACACATCACGCAACTTCGTCAAGGCCGCGCTGTTTTTTTTAAATAACCTAACTCGCTTATATGTCAATTGAAATTTCGCGTCAGAGTCGTACACGTATTGTCGCGACATCTGTTACTGTCGACGTAAACTAATATATGCGCCAATCATGACACCTTAACAAAAGGTATTTCGTTATGTATATGATAGAAGGCGCTAAAGTATTTCAAGAAACACAAAAAAGTTTTCGAAATCGATCATTGGAGAACAGATGAAGTATCTTACTGGCGTCTTTCAAGCAAATGAGGGATAACAGCGCTTGCGAGGCCAGCGCCAGAATAGCGGTAGTGGAGACTGCGGGCAAAGGTTGCGGCGAGCGGCGCAGTACTCGGAAGTTGAGCGACAGAACTGTGATCGTGCAGGGCCGCGGAGGGCGCTCTTCCCCTCGCCTCCAGAGCGACCCCGACCTCGGGAGGCGTTGTTTTTCGCGCGCAGCAGCCAGCGATCATGCACGAAAAGCGACGCAGTTACTTTCTCTGGAGCCGAAAACAGCCCGCGTCACCCTGAAGGAGTACGCGCCCGCCCGCCGCATGCATTTACTAGACTTGCTGGCGAAGCTGCGCGCAAGAATTTCGCGAAAATAATGTACATTCTACCGATTCTACCGATACACTTTGGCGGCGGCAGCACGGTTTTACATGCGGTACTCGAGGCAACACTCTATAATACGTATCATAATATTCGTACAAATAAGGAAAGAAATCAAAGTTTCAAAGGCTCGTTTTTTTCTTAGACATAATATGAAAAGTATCAGACAACTCTACCAAGGAAAGTACAGGGGATGTCATTAATGATAAATGTACGGGAAATCTAAAGAAAGAAAAGTGGGTGATAAGATTAACTTTAGGCCCGTGTGCTCAGATTTGGGTGCACGTTAAAGAACCCCAGGTGGTCGAAATTTCCGGAGCCCTCCACTACGGCGTCTCTCATAATCAAGAAGTGGTTTTGGGACGTTAAACCCCACATATCAATCAATCAAGATTAACTTTCCTTTCGTTCACTTTTCTTTCTTCACATTTGCATTAGATTTACTACTAATAACATTCTCTGTACTTTCCTTGCCAGTGTTGTTTGTTACTTTTCATGACCAATATTCCTGAAATGTTCAAATTATGATTTCTGCAAATGTTAGTCTTCAGCAAACTTATTACGCACTAGTAACAACTTTACAAGAGCTAGATGGTTCCCAATAAATGTAAGCTATAAAACAGCGCGATCTGAAATATGACCACAGAAGAACGAATACCATGGAACAGGTGCCGGATGCCAATCGAATGTTTATTACCAGAAAACCAGTCTTTCATGCGGCCTTATAGAAAACAAGCGCATACCAACCAACCGCAGTCTTTCAAGAAGGTTTTTTTTTTATTATTAATGTCTTCGTTCCTTTGTTGTCCAGGTTTACTGAAATTTGGGGATTTGCGGCCTGCAGCAGCCATGGCTAAGTCCTCGTTTTGATTGTTCTAGGTTCCTGCCTCGTGTTCCTTTTGCTGCCTGGTCGCACACCGTCACCGAGGATTGGCACTGATTCATCCTTTCTGCGCCGTCACCACTCAAGAATGACGTCATCCTCCCGCTGACGTCATAACGAATGTAGCGCCACCGGACACTACATAAAGACGCTGCCCACAGCTATTAGGATTTGCGGCCTGCAGCAGCCATGGCTAAGTCCTCGTTTTGATTGTTCTAGGTAGGCATTTAGCCTTGCCCTCTTTACAGAACTGTATTTTTTGCATACTGCTGGCCGCTGATCCCCACTATTCTTTGTTGTGTTCTGTATCCTGAGCACTAGTATGGGTGTTGTGTCTACATACCGGGCACGCATCGGGTCGTTTGTGTCTTGCCGTAAGAACACAAGTTACCCTAGAGCTCGCTTCAATGGCGCGTCTAACTTGTTCCGCTTCGCTAGCCCGAGACCATGTGTTTTGTTGGTGAGCACGTGCCTTTCTTTGCTCCTACTCTGTGCTGGTGACGTGGAAGTGAACCCTGGTCCGAAGATTGATGACGTTCTAGCTTTGATGAAAGATTTTCATGAAGAAACTACAGCTACACTGACAGAAATAAAACAACATCGCAGGCATTAATGCTAAAATTCATGAAATTGAGACAGGTCTGCAAAAGATGTCGCAAATTGAGTCAACGTGCGAAGATGTAGGTGATTCAGTACGTGAAGTAAAATCAAGCATATCAACAGTACATGAAGATCTCGTTGATGTAGTAGACGATATAAATAACAGGATGAGGCGGAACAACCTCATCGTTAAAGGCCTTCCCGAGACCGACAAAGAAGACTACGAGGAAACAAAAAAAATTGTTAAAGAATTTTTTTCCGCGCACCTTGAGTTACAAGTTGGTGACATTGAACGCACCCATCGCGTCGGTAAGCGCGCCCGCATTTTGATCGACCCATTATAATAGAAGTTCTAAACTTTAAGTCCAAAACCGAGGTCTTGCGCTATGCCCCGAAACTGAAAAACTTAGATTTTCCCAAGGTTTGGATTAACGAAGATTTCTCGCCGAAGGTGCAGATGGTCCGTAAACGGTTGAGGGATTTTGCAAAGCTTAAGCGCAAAGGAAGCGAGCCTTATTCGGTTCGCTTTAACTGTTTGTACATTTGGGACCGCGTTTTTCAATACAACTTTGTCACTGATAGCGTTGTCGAAGAAACTCCCAGACAGGAATTCACGCCCCATGCAATGAAACCCCAAGGCAGTTAGTTCTCTTAATGAAGTCTCTCCGCACCAACCTCTCGCTGATTGACAAACTACCTCTTCTAATCGAAACTCCACCTACAAATCTGAAGTAACGTTGCTCTTAATAAATTTTAGGAGCCTTTTAAATAAGCTAGACACCCTAAATTTCTTCTTGTACACATGTTCCGCCGACATTTTGATCGGTACGGAAACGTGGCTGTCGGCCGACATTTCGAACTCTGAACTTAACTTTCCTGCACAGTTTACAGTTTTTCGCAAAGACAGATCGGTATCTAAAGGAGGAGGAGTAATTATAGCTGTTAAACAAGAATTCCAACCGTCAGATATCGCTTACGACTCGTCCATCGAAGCAATTTGGGTTACTGCGCAGTCAGCTCACACCACCGTAATTATCGGTGCCTGCTACCGACCCCCCCGATAGCGGTCCAGAGTTCGTCGACTTGCTGAATGATTCACTCGAGTATGTGCATGCCCATTATCCAAATTCTGTTCTTATTCTCGGCGGCGACTTTAACTACCCAGGCATAGATTGGGCATCTTCTTCTGTCAGCAGTAACAGCTCCCACCGTCACGAATGCTTGCGTTTTCTACATTTGACACACGTCCACCTCATGACCCAGTTAGTAACAGAACCTACACGTGGCGATAACATTTTAGATTTACTTTTCACTAATAATTCCCAGGAAGCTCTTACCCACGTGCTTGAAGAAATTAGCGACCACAGAGTTGTCCATTGTTCACTATATCTACCACGCGCCGACAAATCAAAGGTAACTAAGCAGTTATTGAATTACGCACGTGCTGACATCGATAAGATGAACCGTATGTTAGATGATTTTATACCAATATTTGAGTCAAGTTTTGAACATCGCGCTGCAAACGAAAATTGGCTTCAATTCCGTGACACACTAAAAAAATAGAAGAATGCTGCGTCCCGAAACTAACAATCAGCACCAAAACAAATGACCCGTGATTCACACGCGATGTAAAAAGATGCCTAAATAGGAAGAAACGAGCTTTTAAAAGGGCTACACGAACTAATACTCCGGAAGATTGGCTTAATTATAAAAATCTTTCAAAACAAGCTGAGGCCTCAATAAAAGAGGCCAAGGAGAAATATTTTAACTGCACCTTACCTAACCTTTTGAAAACAGACCCCCAGAAATTCTGGCGCGTGGTGAACCCTACAGCCTACCCTTCTGAGCCAACTTTACTGAGTGATCAAGGCAAAGCGTTGTCGCCAGAGGAAAGTGCTGAATGCTTCAACGAATTTTTTGCATCTGTGTTCACGGAAGAACTTCCACTAGACTCACTGGCACTGTTAAAACCTACCATTCACGACCCTTTTTCTTCAATTACAATAACTGAAAATGGTGTCGCACAAGCTGTACAACGCCATCCTCGCAAGACTAGCCCGGGGCCCGACGGAATTAGTGCTAAACTCCTAAAATTAACCTGCCACAGATCAGCGTATTTATTGTCGCTGATCTTTCAGCAGTCGCTTGACACGGGCTGTGTACCAGAAGACTGGAAATATGTCTTTGTTAAACCCATATACAAATCCGGCCAAAAGTCAAGTCCGAACAACTACCGTCCAATCTCTCTAACCTGTATATCTTGCAAGCTATTAGAACATATCATTTACTCGAAAATTATATCTCACTTGAACAGAAACAACATACGGCTTTCGGGAAAAACGCTCTTGCAACACCCAACTATTCGAATTGTTGACAGACTTGCACAAATCCATGCACAGCTCTGCTCCTACAGATGCTATTTTTATAGACCTTTCAAAGGCTTTTGATCGCGTCCAACATAACCGATTAATAACTAAAGTCCGTAACCTCCAGCTTGATCAGAAAACAATCTGATGGATTCAAGAGTTCTTCTGTAACCGGTCGCAATCGGTCAAACTTAACCACATAATTTTCAGAAAGTGCATGGTAAAATCCGGTGTCCCCCAGGGCTTCGTGCTCGGACCATTATTATTTTTGGTCTACATCAATGACATTGGATCTAATATTGTTTATTCTCTACGCCTATTCGCAGATGATTGCGTTATATATAAGGAGATTACCGAACCGAATGACAGTAGCATCCTACAGTCAGATTTGTTAAAACTCACAGAGTGGTGCAACTTGTGGCAGATGCACATCAACGCTGAAAAAAACCAAACATATTAGATTTACTTCCATAGCCAACCCCTCATCATCCGTCAGATACATAGTCAATAGCACCGTAATTGAGACCGTTTCATCCACAAAATACCTCGGCATTTTCTTTAGTTCCGATCTAACCTGGAACAGTCACATTGAATACATCACCAGCAAATCATCAAAAAAAACTCGGTCTTTTGAAACGCCACATCAGATGCGCAAACTTGAAAACTAAACTTCACGCATATCAAGCTCTGATCAGGCCTTCACTAGAGTATGCGTCAACCATCTGGCATCCACACACGGCAATGTTATCTGATATGCTAGAATCGGTACAAAATAAAGCAGCTCGGTTTATCACCTCCTGTCATTCTCGCCACCAAAGCGTAAGATGTCTTAAGCGTTCTCTGAACCTTCCATTGCTTGCCACGCGCAGAAAGTTGTCCCGCCTATGTTTTTTGCATAGCTTATATCATAGTGACTCGTCATTTTCCCGATCATTCATTCACCCGGCTCCCTACGTTTCTGATCGCGTTGGCCATGCACATAAGGTCAATCCAATATATTCACGCACTAAGAAATACCAAGTTTCACCTCTGCTGTTATCCATTAACGAGTGGAACGCGCTGCCCTCAAACATCGTCGCTATTACAGAACCCCCCCTTTTCCAGTCTGCAACTTACTTAGAAGTTGACAATAACTTGTAACCACCATTGACATTTAATGTGTAACGCATGCTTAGAGAATGCTTATTGCTATTTCTTGACATATGTTTCCTGTTATGGTGAGCTGCTTACTGTGTTTTTTGCTTATTGTGTTATTAGTAATGTTGCTTGGGCTATCGGTCAGTCTGATTACTAGTATTACTCCCTGACATGTTTTACTGATGCTATAGTAACCTCTTGTATGTATCCCCCCTTATGTAATGCCCTCTGGGCTCTTAAGGTATTTAAATAAATAAATAAATAAATGACGTTCCAACCTCTGCTCTTATTGCTCAACCATTTTGTTTTTCCAAAATATCCGACATCCTCCTTATGGCAGTATTTATTTGAATATGCATACATCACTCATGAAGGTGTGGCACGTCACAGGACGCATCAGCCATGTCTCAAACTTATTCAACGCTGTGCAACGAAGGAAAGGTTGACTTATGACATGACGCACATTTCGCGAACGGCGTTACACTCGCGCCAGTATGTGACAGCTGCTTTTCTCTGCGGACAGAAGATCGCTTATGATTTTTTTTTTTTTTTGTATTTGCCCGTTTGTGATTTAGAGCTTTCAGTCACGGATATGCCCGGGTCTCCATCCCCCGGTTGAACATGGCTTGCTTTAAACGAAGGCTTCGTTTTTTTTTCTCTCTCTCTTTTTTTGGTACAGCGGAACTATTAGGCTTTAGTTTGTGCACGTGGATCGCACAGGCAATTCTCTGTGCGATCTTCTTCACTCCCCAAACAAGTGTACCCGGCGTGTGCTCTCCCACTGCGGCTCATTGTCCAGCGTGGGATGCAATAACCCGGATAGCTATATAGGAGAACGAGTACACACAGAGAGAGAAAGAGAGAGAGAGATCGACATAAAGAAAACAGAGGCAGACAAAGAATAGAAGAAAAGATAGAGAGAAAATATATATAGAAAAGAAGAAAGAGTTAGAAACAAAGACTAAAAAGAGATATAAAACATTAAAATAATAGAGGAAGACAGAAAAAAATTCACGTAGCTTGCACTAGAGACGCAATGCTAAAGAGACAGCGCGGACCTGACTGGCAGCTTTGCAGTGCGCAGCCAGTTCTGGCGTGCGGAGGTCTTCTGCGTTTCTCTTTAGTTCTCGCTTTGGTAGTCACCCTCTATTTGTCTCTTCAGTTTATTTTGCTGTGTTTTTGTGTCTGTTTACTTCTGTTTCTCTCGATCTCTTCCTACGCATTTATTTCTCTCTCATATATATATATATATATATATATATATATATATATATATATATATATATATATATATATATATATATATATATATATATATATATATATATATATATATATATATATATATATATATATCTGTGTGTGTGTGATTGATTGATTGATTGATTGATTTGTGGGGTTTAACGTCCCAAAACCACCATATGATTATGAGAGACGCCGTAGAGGAGGGCTCCGGAAATTTTGACCACCTGGGGTTCTTTAACGTGCACCCAAATCTGAGTACACGGGCCTACAACATTTCCGCCTCCATCGGAAATGCAGCCGCCACAGCCGGGATTTGATCCCGCGACCTGCGGGTCAGCAGCCGAGTACCTTAGCCACTAGACCACCACGGCGGGGCATGTGTGTGTGTGCGTGTGTGTGTGTGTGTGTGTGTGTGCGAATTGGTGATTGCTGCACGTCAAGTGATCTTTTTTTTTCTTCTTTTCTCAGTGGAAGAGCGGTGAGAAATAGAACTTGCGCACATTCTGTGGCCCACATCTATTCACGATGATGATATACCGCTCCCGGTAAGTGCATCGGATATACACCTACTTCATCCCGCGAAAGAACCGTCTATTCATGGCAGAGATACCACATTCGTTCTATTAGTATAGGTTCAACATTCGGTGTATGGGTTGATACGTACCCATATCACCGACTAATACACATGCCATATCGAGGAGGGGGACCCCCGGTCAGTCTTGGCCCCGCGGGTTCCGCAAACCCGCACGCAGTGCAACGGCCGGCGGGCGCTTTCACATTTCGACGCCTTTGAAATGCGGCCGTCAAAAGCGAGCGGTATTTGATCCCGCACCCTCACGATTAGCAGCGCTATATGCCACAACCGCCCAACTACGGTGGTGTCAATAAGCACGCTGGTAGCGCGGCGTTCATTTACATATAATGGTAACACGCGCACGCATTCACCACACCTGGTATACAAACTACGACGAGAAGCTCCGCTGACGCTACCCGCGAGACCATAAAACATACACGGCTGCGACGCATGGTACGTAAATCGCAGCACATATGCGGCGGCCGCATCAGCGGCGGTAATAAGGCTCTTTACAACCCTCAGCTGGCGTTGCCCCGATGCAACAGATAACGCGGCGGCAGCGGCCCCCGCGGCAGAGACGAGAAGCGGAGCAGTTTTTTTTTTTTTTTAATTGCGCACTTTTCGATACGACCCACTTGTCCGCTCCATCAGACTACGCGGCCACTTCGCAACGCGTAAAAACCGCCCACCACAAGCCCACTGAGAGCCTCGCGATTGGGAGACTGAGCAGTCAAGCACGCATTACAGAGTGCGAGAAGGGAAAGAAATGGTATTCGCCCGCTCTCCCGCTTCTCAAGGGCCCTGATACAGCACAAATATTTATTTTACACTTGTGTATAGCCGGTATTGGTGAAACCATTTATGGAGTCCCTCGCAACGAACCGCACATAGAGGTCTCTGCTCTCACCCCCGTATTCTAGAACGTCCTTTCACTCAACGCTCCACATTGACTTGAGAAAATTGATTGCAGCGCCGTCTCTAGGCAGAGCAAGTCACCCAATATCAGGGATAATCTGCAGCGATTCTCGAGAAATGCAGCGTCATTTTTAAACAAGCGGTGGCGCTGTGCTCAGCTCGTTCAAGTGAAGGACGAGATTCTTCGAGTCGAGGAGCGTTCGCGAATACCGGGGTCAGTCAAGCTGGCTTCTCCAATCGAATTTGAAAATCTTCGTTGGCGTTTCGTTGACTGAAAAAATTACGAGTGCTTTACGCGTTCGTTTATTTGCTTCTTCTTCCTCTTGGCGGGCATATAATTCTTGTTTTGATTTATATTCACCGCGTCTCTCCCCGAAGGCTTCCTCCTGAATTCAAACATAAATCGCCATCGCCAAGTTTCATGTCACAGATTCTCTGAAGAATGTTCCACTTGGTTCACAATGTGTTGCGTTAATAACCTCAGGGACGAGGTTATTAACTGCCACGCCGGTCTCAATTACAATAATACTCGAATGCTTAAGGGCACGATGGAAAAGCCACAATTCACCTTATTTTATTATTTTATATTTTACCGGTAAGGAAAACTGAGCGAAAAAAAAGATGAAGAAACACAACATCAAAACCAACAACAACAAAGTAACTATCTCCGCTAAATAAAGGCGAGAACGACGACAAAATGTAAGATGGCCTACTTATTATTTACGTTGTCAGTGATATTTATCAGGGCGGTTTTCTAATTATGAGAAGCCTTGGTTGCCTTCAGCAACTACCAGTGAATTACTCTTGTTAGCATAGGCGCACGCAAATACTCAGCAGCAGCCACATTTTTTATCGCACAGGAGCACTCGCGAAAACCTACACTTAAATGTTCTGCTTGCTGCTCAATTTACGAGCGCTATACGTTTGTTTAATATGTATCGTTTATGCCGTGAGGCAAACTTGTGCAATAAAAAAAATAATGAAGGAGCACAGTTTGGGTTCTTGTTTTTTCTGTGTTTATTAGAAAACGTCTCGGTCGTGTTCGACGAAGGTAAACCAAATTTCGCAGCATATTTCTATGTACGTACGCTCACGGTTCTTTCCCCTTTCCCCTCCCCCCTTTTTCTTACCGCAACGCAGGGGTGTAAGAATTATCGTCACCGTTAATTTACTGCCCATCGATCGATACAGCGTCACAACTATAAATATTCTTTATCGGACTTCTGCACCAGAAGAGCTAACAGAGTCGATTACGAAATGGATCCCCGCAACAACAACGCAACAAAATGAAGAGTCCTATACATATCATCATCATCATCAGCAGCAGCAGCCTGAATACGTCCACTGTAGGATGAAGACCTCTCCCATGTTCCGCCAGTCAACTCGGTCCTGTGCTTGCTACTGCCAATTTATACCCGCAAACTTCTTAATCTCATCTGCCCGCCTAACCTTCTGTCTCCCCCTAACCCGCTTGCCTTCTCTGGGAATCCAGTTAGTTACCCTTAATGACCAGCGGTTATCCTGTCTACGCGCTACATGCCCGGCCCATTTCCATTTCCTCTTCTTGTTTTCGACTATCATATCCTAAACCCCCGTTTGTTCCCTAATCCACCCTGCTCTCTTCTTGTCTCTTAAGGTTATACCTACCATTTTTCTTTCCATTGCTCGCTGCGTCGTCCTCAATTTAAGCTGAACCCTCTTTGCAAGTCTCCAGGTTTCTGCTCCGTGGCTAAGTACCGGCAAGATGCAGCTGTTATATACCTTCCTCTTGAGGGATAGTGGCAATCTGCATGTCACGATTTGAGAGTGCTTGCCAAATGTGCTCCACACCATTCTTATTCTTCTAGTTACTTCAATCTCGTGGTTCGGCTCCACGGTTATTACCTGCCCTAAGTAGACAGTCTTTTAAAACTTCAAGTGCACTATTACCTATCTCGAAGCGCTGCTTCTTTCCGAGGTTGTTGTACATTACTTTCGTTTTCTGCAGATTAATTTTAAGACCCACCTTTCTGCTCTCCTTGTCTAACTCCGTAATCATGAGTTGCAATTCGTCCCCTGAGTTACTCAGCAATGCAATGTTATCGGCGAAGCGCAGGTTACCAAGGTACTCTCCATTAATTCTTATCCCTAACTGTTCCCATTCTGGGCCTCTGAAAACCTCCTGTAAGCACGCGGTAAAGAGCATTGGGGAGATTGTATCCCCCGCCCTTACACCCTTTTTGATTGGTATTCTGTTGCTTTCTTTATGAAGCACTATGGTAGCAGTTGATCCCCTGTATATTTCTTCAAGGACGTTTATATATACTTCATCGACGCCCTGATTCCGCAGTGTCTACATGATTGCTGATACCTCTACTGAATCAAATGCCTTCTCATTACCTATGAAGGCTATGTATAGTGCTTGGCTATATTCTGAGTCTTTCTCTATTGCCTGATTGATAATATGAATGTGGTCGATTGTTGAGTAGCCTGTTCGAAATCCTGCTTGTTCCTTTGGTTGATTGAATTCTAATATTTTCTTAACTCTGTTAGCAATTACTTTTGTAAATAGCTTGTATACTATACGGAGAGCAAGCTGCTCAGCCTGTAATTCTTCAAGTCCTTGTCATCTCCCTTCTTATGTATCAAGATGGTGTTAGCATTCTTCCAAGACTCTGGTACTCTATGTCACAAAACGAGCGCTCAAAAACGGGCGCGCCGCCAAATTCTCGCGACGAAGCGCCAAGAGGTCAACGATAAAAAAAAATAAAACAAGCATCCAAAGACTCCCCGGGCACGCATCCCTCTCCCCTCGGAAGCGTAGGTTCGCCGACGAACCTCCTCACCCCACATCGGCGGCCGAGCAAGCCCTCAAAATTTCTCGTTGGAAAGGGGCGTGGTGATGCCGGGTTGAGTCATCCGTCGCGGACGGCCCCCGTATCGTCTCGCCCTTTCCCTCAGCCTTCGCTGCGCATCGCACCGACGAAATGATGAGAACTTTCCGGAATCTCGCGCGGAAGGTATTTAATCGAGCAGCCGAGATGAGAGATCAGGAGAAGACGGAAGTTAGCGCCAGAGCGCGTAGGGTATTCCGCCGTGTAGTCGGCGAAGGTTTTGTCCGTAGTGACAAAGCAGAAGAGGATTTCCACCTGAGGGGTGAAGGCTCGAGGTACAGGCAAGAGTGTGTGTCTACCGCTATCGAGCGAAGACGCGTGGCCACCGCTGCGTGTATGAAGCCGACGTGTTTTCGGCGAAGAAGTTTGAAGCTTGGAGAGCGGCCAAGTGAAGACGTAAGGGTTCCTGGAAGAGAAATTTCGGGGGCAGCGGAACGACAGAGGTTTCCTGGAAGGGAAACTTCGGGGCAGCGGAACGACACAGGTTTCCTGAAAGAGAAACTTCGGGGGCAGCGGAACGACAACAACGCTGGACTTTGAGTGAGTGATTCTCGGAAGTGTATCATCCAGACTTTTGTTCCAAGAACTTTGGACTGAACAGGTTTTCTATCTCTTTAGTCTTTAAGTGTCTTGGTTGTTCAATGCATGCGACTGCATTGTAGTGCGTATTGTTGTCTGTGTCCGTTGTTTCGAGTGTGGCCGATTGTACTGTGTAGTACATTGTTTGATTGGTGTCATATTGTATTAACCTATTGTGGAGTGTGCATACTTGTGTATTGTTTTTGATCTGCCATTATTGAGAATATAATTTTGCTTTGTTTATCAACTCTCGGCTCTGACTTGTTCTTTGGGCCACAGCCGGCGTCCGCTGGCGCGCCAAAAAGGACCACTTCTAAATTGTCCACGCTTTCGTGGTGCGGTTCGGGGGGCCGATACTTCGGCCCTTGGAATTAGCCCGGCGATCGCCTCCCGAATTAACGGTACCTGTGACACTCTTCCCGTCAAGAGACACCTAGTGACCAGGGTGGCTAGTTTTTCCAACACAATCTGTCCTCCATCGATTCAGCAGATATGATGTTACCTGATCCTCACCAGCAGCTTTGCCTATTTGCATGCTCTCCAAGGCTTTTCTGACTTCGTCTATCATTACTGGTGGGGTGTCATCTGGGTTACTGCTAGTTGTCATAGTATTAAGGTCGGGGTTGTCCCGGCAATTGCACAGGTGTCTGTAAAACTCCTCCGCTATTTTAACTATCTTATACATTTTGGTAGTTATTTTGCCTTTTTTGTCCCTTAGTGCATACATCCGATTTCGGCCTATCACAAGTTTCCTCTTCACTGCTTTGATGCTTCCTCCGTTTTTCAGAGCGTGTTCAATTCTCTCCATGTTATGCCTTCTTACATCGGATACCTTACGCTTATTAATCAACTTATAAAGTTCTGCCAGTTATATTTTGTCTGTTGTAGTAGATACTTTCATGCTTTGACGCTTTTCATTCAGGTTCTTCGTCTCCTAGGACAGCTTGCCAGTGTCCTGTCTAAGTACCGTACCTCCAACTTCCACTGCACACTCCGTAACGATACTCGTAAGATTATCATTCGTTGCGTCAACGCTAAGGCTGGTTTTCTCGATAAGAGCCGAGTGCCTGTTCTGAAGTGAGACTCTGAATTCCTCTATTTTCACTCTCAGTGCTAGCTCATTGATTGGCTTCTTGCATATCAGTTTCTGTCGTTCCTTCTTCAATTCTAGGCGAATTCGCAACCGTACCATTCTATGGTAACTGCATTGTACCTTGTCAAGCACTTCGACATCCTGCACGATGCCTAGGTGTGCACTCATTATAAGGTCTATTTCGTTATTTTCGCCATTAGGGCTCCTCCATGTCCACTTGCGGTTTCCTCGTTTTCGGTAGAAGGTATTCAAAATTCGCAAATTATTGCGTTCTGCAAATTCTACTAGTAGCTCTCCTCTGGCGTTTATAGTACCGATGCCATAATCTCCCACTGCCTGGTCTCCAGCCTGCTTCTTCCCTCCCTTTGCATTAAAGTCGCCCATCACTATAGTATACTGTGTTTTTACCTTATTCATTGCCGATTCCACGTCTTCATAGAAGCTTTCAACTGAAGCGTCATCATGGCTGGAAGTAGGCACGTAAGCCTGTACCACATTCAATTTGTATCTCTTATTGAGTTTAATTACGATTGATTGAGTGATTGATTGATTGATTTGTGGGATTTAACGTCCCAAAACCACCATATGATTATGAGAGACGCCGCAGTGGAGGGTTCCGGAAATTTCGACCACCTGGGGTTCTTTAACGTGCACCCAAATCTGAGCACACGGGCCTACATTTCCGCCTCCATCGGAAATGCAGCCGCCACAGCCGGGATTCAATCCAGCGTTTAATTACGATACCTACCACCCTTTCATTCATGCTATAGTATTCCTCTATGTTCCCAGCTATGTTTCTGTGGATAAGGAACCCCACTCCCAGTTCTCTTCTGTAAGGCAAGCCCCGATAGCAAAGGACGTGCCCATTCTGCAGCACTGTATAGGCCAAATCTGTCCTGACCTTACTGAGACCTATTATATCCCATTTAACACCCTCTAGCTCTTCAAACAGTACAGCTAAGCTTGCCTCACTAGATAAAGTTCTAGCATTAAACGTTGCCAAGTTCAGGTTCCAATGGCGGCCTGTCCGGATACAAATATACTTGGCACCCTCTGCTGCGTTGCAAATCTGACCGCCGCCTTGGTCAGTTGCTTCGCAGCTGCTGGAGACTGAGGGCCGTGAGTTAATTGACGTATGCATGTGGGAGGTAGTGGCCAGATACTGCACCAGGTTGGCTAATCTTTCTCTGGTGAAGGAGTGCGTTACCGGTGGTGGTCACCGCTGAGGCCGCACCCCAGTCCTCTTGATGCAGTTCCATCGCCACGCGGATTTTTTTTATCCGGTTGGGAACTGCGCGGCACCGGTATTCGAGCCACGGACCTTTTTCATGCGAGGCGGATGCTCTAACCACTGCGCCATCGCCACCACTATACGTATACAGTTGGTTAACCAACGAAGCCGACATGTGCGGCCCCAGCCCGGTGTTTCATCACTGTATTTATCCCGGCGGTCCAATAAAATCTTGCTCGTCTATTAGCTACTTCTGTCTAGAATTGTATTTGGTGTTTGCCGCCCACACTAGCTACCTTCATATTTAGCGGACCAATAGTGAGTAGTGCAGCTGGTCCGATTTTCATAACACATACTCGCTGGGAGTTCTTGCATACATAGGCAGGAACGAATTTCGCCTTAGCCTGGCCGTACGTCATCATCATCATCGCCGTCTACCTGACTACGCCCACTGCAGGACAAAATGCCTCTCCCATGTTACGCCAGTCAACTAAGCCCTGTGCTTGCGGCTGCCACTTTATACCCGCAAACTTCCTAATTCCATGTGCCCATTTAACTTTCTGTCTCCTCCTCAACCACTTGCCTTATCTGGGAATCCAATCAGTTACCTTTAATGACCAGCGGTTATCTTGCCAGCGCGCTATTCGCGCCCAGCCCATGTCCTCTTCTTGATTTTCCCTGGTATACACTCAGCTCTCTTCTTGTCTCTTAAGATTGCACCTATCATTTTCCTTTCCATCACTCGCTGCGTCGTCCTCAGTTTAATTACAATGAGGGTTAGGCCGTACAACATCCGGCTGTAAGTGTCAGTAAGTGACCCTCGCCTACCTATGGACCTATTCCATGTTTGTGAACAGCTGTAGGCGCCGTCGACGTATTGAGGCACTTGTATAGCGCGGTCGATCGCGCTGCTCTCGGAGGTAGCTTTACGGCTGTTGTGCCAGTTGTCACGTGGTCATAGAGCGAGCTTTGGGCTGGGCGGATCCTGCGCGCCGCGACGGCGCCAACAGCTGTTCACAAACATCGAATATGTCCATAGGTAGGCGAGCCTCCCCACGGCATCTTTGCAGCTGCTGTGCCAGTTGTCATGGTCATTGAGAGCGGAGGCGAGCATAGAGTTTTTCTAAAATTAACCAGACACTGGCGCTGCGATAATTCAGCGACTTCAGCAACCATGGAAATGAGGGGTAGCACACGGATTTGCCTTGTCTTCGTACTTTGGGGACTCGAACGCACTTTTGGCTTCGTTTATTGCAGTGTTTGAGCTTTGTTTTGAATGAAAGAACGGACGGTTATAAACTTCGTGAACCGATTTGAAATGGTGAGCCTAAAAGGGTAAAGTATTTAAGTGTAACTGCTGAATATTTGCTGATTGTCGTTTCGCGACAAAGCAACTTCAAGCCACGCAAAGCCAACCGCAGCTGAAAGTACGAAAATCAGACAAATCCGTGTACTATCCATCATTCCCATGCTCGCTAAAGCGCCGTGCGTTGCAGCTCCCATAGACACTGGCGCCAGGGTTCCCTCTAGTGTACTTATCAAAAACTCTATGGAGGCGAGTTCTGTACTGGGGGAGGCTCCCCGATGCGCTGATCTCGGAGGCAGTGTTGCAGATGCTGTGCCAGTTGACACATGGTCACAGAGGAAGGACAGTGGCGAGTTTTGAGCTGGGCGGAGCCTGTAGAAAACGAAGAGGGAACCCGGACTTGTAAGTCTGGCTACACCGAAGGTAACATGCGCGAGTCAGCGCCCATGGATGTTGATCGTGCCCACTACCCCTTCTTCCTCTTTTGTTTGCAACAGAGCCTACGCACCGCGAAGTCGCTGCAAGCGCCTCAGTATGTCGTGCGGCGTCTACCACTATTTAGAAACAGGGAATAGGTCTATACAGCAGCTGCAGACAATGGAGAGTTTACAGTCAAGAGTTCGACAAACGTCCAACAGGTCAGGTACTATAAGATGAGGTAGAAGATGCCGTCATTGGTGAAGTCAAGGTGGAAACACAGAGACGTTTCGAGACCTGTGCGGATTCCTTGATCCCACTAAGCAGGCAGGAGCCGCAAGTCACTTCCTACTAAGACGCGACGTAACGAACGGCCGTAGCTTGCAGGTAGATTACCCTCTATCCGGATGACAGTGTCCTCCGTCGTGTGAATAAGCTTGATGAGACAATGAGAAATACAATAAAGAGTAAAAAAACTGCAGTGAGGGGAAGCTGGAAGCTTGCGATAAAAAATTCAGTAAACAGAGGTTGCATGTTCGAGCCGAAATTTCGACAAGGTCCCTTGTCCTCTTCAAGGCCAGGACTTGAAGACATGTCCTAGCCTTGAAGAAGACACATCCGCTTGTCGAAATGTCGGATCAAGCACAGAAACCCTGTTTACGGATTTTTTAGTTCAATAAGTGGCAAATAGCTTATGATGACGACAATGATTACGATAATAATCCCCTCAAACGCTTTAGGGAAAGGCCAGGAATCGTGCGGCATCAGGAAGCGGCGCAAAAGTAGTTCATAAGTGACACTCACGTGGATTTCTTAGTATCAGCAAGTTTGTATGCTGCACGGGTTATTGAGGCTTTATTTTCGCCACGTGCACCGTGACGCGGTGAGGTCCGTTCTAGATACGCTATACTACTCTGATTATATTCCTATATAAGACAACTGATTCGGTGGTTCTGGGTGCGGACTTTATGTGCTGCTATGTGCGCCAACCCACAAAATCCGAAACGCTTTTTCACGCTCCCCGAGGATGGATTGCAAAGTGCACCATACTATTATTCATAAAGTGGTTCTTCGAGGAGGGGAAACATGGCGCTACTTTTTCCGTTACTTTTTCCAGCTTGGCGTTCACAGCCTGGCTCCGCTATTCCTAGCACCAATTTGTTTCAATAATGTTTACTTGCTTCTTTCAACAAAGCTACGAACCCCCCTCTCAACCCCCCCCCACCACACACACGCTCATACAAGAGAAAAGCCTTAGATCTTCCAGTTAGCGGACTTGTCCAACACCACCTAAATAATTGCCCGTCTCGCATCTATCAAGCGAACTTCACGACCTCAGTGAGAAAAATGATAAAAACCGACTACACAGTAAACAACCGAGAGGACCTGTCACTGGAACTAAAACGAGGAAATCGATTGCTTATTGCTCCTTGTGTGCGAGGGCGGTCCAGCGTATATCTCGCCACAATACCAACGCGACAGCTACCGATCTGTCGCACGAAAGCGTGGTGCCCTTGTAACTCACAACTGAAGTTTTTTTGTGTTTTTTTTTTCTCCTTAAAACAAAAAAGAACATCTTCAACGTTCCTCAGCCAACCGTACTGCTACTTTGCGAAGTGCTGCGAAATACCGAGCGAAGACACGCCAGACGACGAAGAGGCGTACCGAGCGCCGTCTCGTGTCGAAAGAACGAACACCCCACAATCACGGCCGATGAATCGGGCGGGGGGGGCACTGACAACTTGTCAAGCTTCTAAGCGTAGAAAACGTATAG